>MINK01174742.1:0-17638 GCA_001735545.1 Phormia regina
CTTTACAAGTTAAAATATCATTCAATCCAAACACTTTTAATGAAGTCTCCCTCTTAAAATAGATGACAGATATTAGATCACTATCTGAAACCAGTCTTTTAAAAACTTATAATGCTTACTGTTTTATTGATTTAAGATCTTATCCGAACACTAATACGCGATCATTCAAAAGTTTAAATCCTACCACAAAACATGATAAATTACCTAAGAGCATAATCAACATGTGTTCATAATCCTACAGATTTGTTGATAGAGCAGAAAGATCAATGAGCAGCATTTAGCTGATCGATTTGAAATTCTGCTCTTTGATCTCCCAGAAACTATAAAATGATCGAGCGTAAGAATACGTGTGAACTGAGCTATGACACTTATATCACTATTTAAAATATATATTTATTTCTGAAGTCATGCCACATTATATAGACATTTCATTATTGATCGTGGGTAGAAGAAACTCTCCATGAAGTACTTTCTGTATTTTCATAGAACTCAAATTCAATGTCCATAAATACTACTTCCTGTATACTCTTTTCCATAGTTATGTTCCAAAAATATTTATCTTTGTACTGAATCATCACATATATTAATATAATTATTTAGGGGAACTCCAACTTCATGTCCTCAAAATAAATGTTTTATCTTTTTCTATATTCTTTAAAAATGTATTATTTTCATTGAAAATATTTTTATTAATTCAAAAACAAATTAAAAAATTTCAAGCTGTAAAATTTCATTTGAAAAAATACTCCTTCACTTCCTATTAACATAAATTTTCTCAAAAACTTACTCAGCTGGAAAATATATCTATAATTTAGTGTAATAAATTACTCGTACACAACAAATTGAAATTTACATAATTTTATAATGTTCTCTAGAACAATTATGAATAATTAACATTAACACACGATAGGTCCAACATAAAAAATAAATATAAAACATATGAGAAATAAAAACCCTTTTTTTTACATACATATTTTAAAATTAAAACATATAGAAACTCACTGGCTACTAGCTGCTAAGTCAGTTTAGATATAATTTCCCCCTAAAAACAAATTGTAAGGATAAACTTAAACAGACCTAAGACACCATTCCTTATAATAATGATACTAACAATGTTCGTATCATACATGTTAAATAGTGTTACAACAATTAATTCCTGGCAATAATTTTCACGCCTAAAATAAACAGGAAATATACATACAAACATACATTCATATGTAAATAGTAATAGTGTTACCAAAAAAAAAAAAAATTAGTCCATGTGTATAAATATAATTGTCATTGATGTGTTTGCACCCTGTTCATAGTTGTTGTTAGTTAAACATCATAATTTTACATCTTTATAGAGTTTTTCTTGTTGTATTTTTCTTTCCTTTGAAAATGTTGAAAATTAAACATATGCAACGTGTTTGTTTAGTGGCAACATTAAATACACTTTTGTAGTTGTTAGCTGTTGAGGTGGCCTAAAACTAGTCACATTATTTTTTTTTTATTACAAGTCATTAATTAAGATAAAATTACATTTTCAGAAGAATTTACTGTTGGTGGTTGCATTTAACAAAAAAAAATTGTTTCTGGCTGGAAATTTTAGCAGAAATTTTCTTTAAATTTTTAGTAGATATTTTAAAAGGCAAACTAACTGACTAATTCTTTAAATTTTATTACAAGCAAAATATTAAATAAAAATTTTTAAGAAACATTTGCCGAATTTATTATTTTTTTAAAGTGATTTTTTTTATAAGCAATTTTTATTTCAATTTCGTTTCAATTTAATTAATTTAATCATTAAACAAATTTTACGTACATCTTTGAAAGAAAGTCTTTAGTTTTTTCTGTGTGAATTTTTGCTTTAAAAAAATTAAAACATTAAAAAAATAACTTAATTGAAAATTTTTATTTAATATGTTTTTCTAAAAATTAGTTTTTAATATTAAAAAAAACTAACATGCTTTAAAAAATGTTTATGGAATTATTATTTCTTAATTAAAAAAAAAACCAGGAAAAAATTTAGAACCTGTTCTAAAATCATTAGTTGTAGAACTGGTGTAATCAGAACCACTTCAGATTCTTTAATAACATCCTCAGAACTAATGGTATCACAAGCAATTCTGACACCAGTGGTCAAGAATCTATTTTTGGTTCTAAATTAATTGAATAATATGTTTTGGAGAACTAGTTCTTAAGAAGTAATTCTGTATGACTTCTATATTACTTCTGGGAATAAATTAATGGTTTTCGAATGACTTCTTAGAACTGTTTAAAAAGAACTTGCTGCATACAAATTTCATAAATTTCATTAGAATAAACAATTTAAAAACTTGTTCTGAACTAGTTCTAGAATCGTTCCATAGAATAAGTGATGGCTAGCTAACACTTCCTCTGAACTAGTTCTGGAGGTGACAATTTAAAATAAAAATCATTAGTCGTAACGCAAAGTAAAACAAGTACAGGCTACTTTCATAGGTTCTGGAACTAGTTCTAGAACTAATACAATTTTTCCTGGGAAACGTTAATTTCCAAGCACAATTAATATAATATTTTTTATTTATTAAAAATAATTTTTCATTTCATAAAAATAATTTTTATCAACATTTTTTTATAGAATTTATTTAAAGAGAATTTTTATATTATTTTTCTTAACAAATAAAATTTTTATTATTTTATTTTTCTTAAAAATATTAAAATTTTTATGATCAATATTCAAAAGTGAGTTTTACAAAAATTAATAATAAAAAAATAAAAAACAAAAAATTAACAAAGTAACATATACTTTAATAAAAATTTTGGAAAAAGATTTTCAGAAGAAAATTTCATTACAAATTACATTTTTCAAAATAAATCTTTAAGTTTTTCATTTAAATCCTGATGAATTTAATGGGGATAAAAAATAAAAATATAAATTTAATTTTTATAAAAATATTCTAATTTTTCTAAATTAGAATTAAAAATCAACTTCTATAAACTTTTAATATTCTCACCATTAATTTTTAATAAAATTCTTTACAATTCTTGAAAGAAAATATAAACAAATATAGAAACTTAGATGAAAAAATTTTTAAAGAAAATTTATCTTTTGTTTTAAAGAGATGGTTAAGAGAAATTTTATTATTTTTTTTAAAGAAAAACGTTCAAAAACAATTAAAATTTTTTTCCCAAAGAAAATTAAAAAAAAAAATAATAATTTCCAAAAAAAAAGTATTTTAAATGAAATGAATATATCTAAAGAGAATTTTTATACAAAAAATTTAAATATTTCAGTAAAAAATCTTAAAAAAAATTATAAAAAGCTTTGAAAGAAAGTCTCTGAAAAGATTTGTAGAAAAAAAATATACACAAAAAACATATATTTAAAATTTTATACATAAATATTATGAATCGAACATGACTTTTTTCCCAAACTTTTTTCATAAAAAATAAAATTTGGTTCATAAAATCAAGTTCATAATTGTAATAATTCTTATGGAATACAGAAAAAAATTTATTAGAGACACTAGCAGTATGGAATGAATTTTCTGATCCGCTACGATCTTCGTCAGCATCCATTGTACCTTTTGGTGCTTAATCGTCAATATCTTTCATTTAACTCGCACTTTTTGAAGAATTAGAATACGTAACTTCACCACATTACATACTTTAAATTCTTAAGTATTAACTTGAAAGAACTTTACAAAAGCTTTTTCTTATATTTATTGTATAATATATAAATATAAGAAAAAGCTAAATCATTTAGAGAACTTTTCAATGTATTATTAAAAACACCTCTGCGGCTTTTTAAAGTATTTTTTAGTTTTTCAATTCCTTTTTAAGAGAAATTTTCAAAAAATTGTATAATTGAACAAAAATTTTAACAAAAGAAAATTTTGGAGAAAGCAACATCTTTTCAAAGAAATTTTTGAAAAAGAAAATTTTTAAAAAAATTAAAAAATATTTATAAAATCAAATTTTTTACAAGCAATCAAGAATTAAAAAAAAAATCTTTAAAAACTTTGTTTAGTTTTAAGAGTTTTTTTCTGAGTTAATTTGTTTGTAGTAAAATATTTTTTGTTGAATATTTAAAACCAAATGGTGCACATTGCAAATGATCTCTTAATTTTGTCACATATAATGCTCTTACATGATGAGAAGAGAATAATTATTTATTAATATTTTATATTTTGAATACTTTTTTAAAAAAATTACTTTAATACTTCATTATAGTTTTTATTAAAGACGATAAATCGTTTAAAAGCAACAAATATTAGGAACTTATAGACTTAAAAATTGTTTCCATACACAATATAAGAGCGGGAGATGTATTCTAAAAGTATTATATTTAAAGCTTTTTCATATATTTATTGTAAAAATTAAATATAAGAAAATAAGCTTAAATCATTTAGAGAAACTTTTACAACCTTGATTATTAAAAAAAAACCTCTGCGGCTTTTTAAAGTATTTTTTAGGTTTTCAATTCCTTTTAAAAGAAATTCAAAAAATTTTTATAATTGAACAAAAATTTAACATAAAGAAAATTTTGGAGAAAGCCAATATCTTTTCAAAGAAATTTTTAAAAAAGAAAATTTATAAAAAAAAATAAAAAATATTTATTAAAATCTTTAAAAACTTTGTTAGTTTAAGTTTTTTCTGATCAGTTAAGTTTTTGTTAGTAAAGTATTTTTTTGTTGAAATTTAAAAAGACAAATGGTCACATTGCCAAATGATCTCTTAATTTTGTTTACAGTCTAGATGCTCTGTAACATGATGTTATAAGAAGAGAATAATTATTTATTAATATTTATAGTTTTTAATACTTTTTAAACAAATTTCTTAATATTTTCATTATATTATTTAAAAGACTATAGAAATCGTTAAAAGCAAACAAAATATTAGGAACTTATAGACTTAAAAATTGTTTCCATACACAATATAAGAGCGGGAGAGTTGTATAGAATGTAAAATTTAAGAGCACAGACCCTGATCTAAATTAAATTTTCAATATAAAACTGTAAGAAAAATTTTTATTAAAGGGCCAACAAGTCAACTTTTCAACGCAACGTAGAATGAAGAAAAGTAGCGTGAAACATTTTGGGCAACTAGTCTACAAAAGTAAACGTATCATATGTTTTTGAACATTCATTGTATAAACAACCCTGTTCTTTGGTTATTTTGCAAGAAAAAGAAAATACAGGGTTGTTAAAAAATCACGTAGCTTCGTAGAAATCTAATTTCAATAGATTTCTTCGATACGCTACGTAGAATTTTTTTTCTCAATGGCTACATGCACACGTTTGCATAAGACGGGTTGAAACAGCTGATTGCGATACGATGAATTTTTGTTCACTGGTTGGGCCTTAACATTTTTTAATTCAAATTTAAGAGACTTTTTTAAGAGAAATTTTCGGGAAAAATGAGATTTTCCTTAAGATTTCTAAATCAATGCTTGCCGTTCATACAATACAAAACATATCGAAATTAACACAATTATTAGAAAATCAGATCCATAATTCTATTAGAAAATCAGATCCATAATTTTCATTAGTTGACTTAAATGTTTTCGCTTAAATATTGAAAGTTAAAGCAAATGATTGGATCACTAAATAATTTATTTAAATTTCTGACCTTTTAACAGTTTAAATTCTTTTTTCAATGTCAGCTGCGGCGTTTAAATTTTTTTTTTTAAAAAACATGGCTCTAATTTATTTCAAATTTTATTACAACATTTTAAATACTTACTAGCCATTTACATAACAATCTGTCTGATATGAGGGGAGATTTTTTATATGTTTAGTATTCTGACTCCCAAAAATTTAAAAACATGAATCCTCCAGCAACAAATAACAAAACGACAACAATTTTAATGTTGTATATGTCTGTCTGTGAGACTATTTGTTTGTAAAGTTTATTGTACTGCGACGACTCGCTGTTGTTTAGAAATTCCATTTGGTTTTTTGGTCTATGAAAACCATATTTTCAAATGAATATTTTTAAATAATTTTTTTTTTATTTTAGTTCACTGCCTGACATTATCAGCAGAACTTCTTTATGCACATTTATGACAAGTTCTAGTCTGGTACGACTTTTGTTTTTGTTTATAGAAAAACATGAAAAAAGAAAAAAAAAACAAAACATCTGCCTGGAGTTGGATCATCATAATTATCATACATATTGTGTCTAATAAGGATGATGATTTTAGAGATTAAAAGGTCAATGAATTTGTAGAATGTGTGGAAATGTGTTGTGTATTTATTTAGGAATTTTTATTATTATTTCTGTTTATTTTTTAATTTTAATATTCGAAGAGGGTGGCACAGGCGTGTGCTACTAATTTGAAAAAGAAAATGTTTACTATTTATTAAATCCTAATCATTGGTGTAATATTTCTTTATAAATTAATTTAAATAAGAACAAATTAAATATTTGTTTTTTTTTTTTTTTTAATTAAAAATTTATTTTTTCCTTAAAAATCATTATATTTATTTTTCCTAAATACAGGTACTAATCCAAAGTTATATTTCATGATTTGAAATTATGTTGTAACTGTTGCAATTGCGAATAGTGATAAATATTGTATCCAAATAGTTTCGAAAATCAATAAATAAATTCCTTTAAACTAACAACAACAACAACATGCAACTCATTCAAGTAGATTTTTCTAAGAAATGCAATCGTTATATGCTGCCACAACATACAACGTGTGGGATAGAATTTCAACTTAAAAAAAAAAAAAGATTCGAAGAGTAAAATTTATTAGCATCATACAAACCACCAACAACAACATACTTACATACATATAGTGTCTGTCATTTAGTCAGTCAGAGTCAGAGATTTGTAGTTAGCTTTTTGGTCTTTTAGGTTTTTTTTTGTTTTTTCTTCGTTTGCTTTTAATTGCCCAGACATGTTTCTTCAGATTTTTTTTATGTTTGTTTCTTGAAAACGATACTTTTTTTGTTATTGCTTCTATAATTTTTATTTTTCTTCTTGGGAAAAACAAAATGAAGCAAAATTGCAAAGAAACCAGTAGAAACTTTTGTTTGCTATTAATTAAAATGTTTTTTTTTAATTTTTATATGAAAATTTCGATAAATTTTTTTTTATAGGAAATTTACGATAAATTTTATTTTATAGGAAAATTTTCAATACTATTTTTAGAAACTCTTCCGTAATTTTTTAGGAACTTTTCTCCATTTTTTAATGAAATTTTTGAAAATTTTTATTTGGAAATTTACCATAAATTGTCCTTTTTGAAGGACATTTTCGATAAATTTTCTTTTTATTTTTGATCAATTCTCTTTCTATAGAGAATTTTTGATAAATTATATTTCTTTCGAATATTTTCTCCGATAGAAAATATTCGATAAATTTTATTTCTATAGAGAATTTTCGATTCAATGAATTCTCTTTCTATAAAGAATTTTCGATAAAATCTCTTTCTAAGGAGAATTTTCGATTTTATAATTTTTTTTCTATAGAGAATTCTCAATAAATTCTCTTATAAAAACTTTCGATAAATTTTCTTTCTTATATTCTCATTTATAGCAGTGCATGCCACTCTGAGAACGAAATCATTTTTTTAATTTTTTATTATATTTTTTGTATTGTACACATTTTAAATCTAAGAGAACATCCTCACATATGCGCAACTTTGTCAAGCCCTGATCTATAGAGAATTTTCGATAAACTCTCTTTCCATAGAGAATTTTCGAATCTTTGAATTCTCTTTCCATGGAGAAATTTCGATAAATTTTATTCTATAGAAAATTTTCAGTAACATTCGTCTTTCTATCTGGCATTTTCAATAAATTCTCTTTCTTTTTCTATAGAGAATTTCCAATAACTTCTCTTTTTCTTTTCTAAGAAATTTAGATTTGTATAATTGCTCCTATAGAGCGCCACAGATTTGATTTTTCCTATAGTAGCGCCACTATGTCAAGCACGAATTCTATATGAAGAATTTCGATAATACTGCTCTTTCATATGAGAATTTTCGAAAATTCTCTTTCCATGGAGAAATTTCGATAACATTTTATTCTATAGAAATATTTTCAGGTAAATTCTCCTTTCTTGTTCTTATGAAAATTTTCTATAAATTCTCTTCGTATAGAGAACTTTTGATAAATTCTCTTTCTTATAGAGAACTTTTGATAAATTCTCTTTATTATATATAATTTTCGACAAATTCTCTTTCTTATAGAGAATTTTCGATTTGATAAATTTTTTTTCCATGGCGAATTTTCGATAAATTCTCTTTCTTACAGAAAATTTTCTTTCATAGAAAATTTTCGATAAATTCTCTTTCTTATATAGAATTTTCGATAGTCCCTTTCTTGTAGAAAATTTTCGATTTAATAAATTTTTTCTATAGAGAATTTTCTATATATTCTCTTTCTTAAAGATAATGTTTCATAAATTCTCTTTTTTATAGACAATTCTTAATACTTTTTTATAGATAATTTTTAATTAAATATTTTTTTCTCCAGAAAATTTGTGATTTGATTTCATATAGAGAATTTTCGATTCGATATATAGAGAATTATTGACCAATTTAATTTTTCAAAAAATTTCGAAAAATTTTCCTTTGGTAGAGAATTTTTTTTAAATTTTCCTCTTAAAGAAAATTTTTGATGGATTTTACTTTTATATGAAATTTTCTATAACTTTTTATATAAAAATTTCTATGATTTTTTTTTTCGAAAAATTAAAAAAAAAAACAGTTTATGTTTTTTTCAATAAACTTATAATTTATAAGTCATTCTGTTACAAAATTCTTATTTATAAGTACGTTTATATAACTTTTCTGGTTTATCAATAATTTATTTAGTTATTTAACATGTGTGAACTCTATCGGTGTCATGCGCACATATGTGTGAAATTTTTAGACATTTTTCTTCTTTTTTTTTTTGGCCTAAGGTATCAAAGACTTTTATGTTGCATTCAAATGATGCAATACATTTTTTGCATTCGTTTGAACTCTGACACTCAGTGTGAATAGATCAATCAGGATGGTTACGACAGAAATATCTCACAAAGAATATATCGTAAATATTAATAAATAAACTTAAAAAATCTGTATTTCGGTTGATATAAAATCTATTTTCTTTTGTTATTTTTCTGTAAAACTTTATATTAGAATCATTTTTTTTTATTTTTTGGTTTAATTTGTATAAATAAATATAAATATTTTTTTCTGCTTAACTTTCTATTTATGGTCAATATAACTGTTGTTGTAGATCATTGAACTTTTCCTCAGATCATGTGGATCTTTTACGCATTTGAAATATTTTCTTTGTATTTCATTTTTCTTTTTTAATTTATTTCATTTTCTTTAGCTGATGAAGATGCTGATCATGATGATGATGATCATGATCGTGGCTGGTGTCTGTGTGGCTTCTTTTTGCTTTATTTTAAAGCTCATTTTACTTTCTAAACAAACTGGTGGCATACGGTTATTTCTGCAGTTTTTTTCTTTTTATTTATTTATTTCTTTCTTGATTAATATGCCATACAGCACTACAATAGAGAACGTATCTAAGTATGGTCATTTGAGGAAGAATAGTTTTTAAGTAAAGACGCACTATCATCTCCTGCATAAGTTTTATGCACATAATTTAACATAAACAAGCAATAAGGCGGCCGTCAAACGGGCAACATAAAGAGGCTGCTATGTATCATCAGCAGCATACCAACCGAGGAGGTAGCCAAACTTGTGAAATGGAAAATTGTCGAAATTTTAATTCGAAAGAAAAAGAAATAAAATTTTTGAATTTTTGCCAAAAAAAATGAAATCTATGAAAGAAAGGAAAATAAGAAAAGAAAACTTGTATTTTAATCCAACCTCATCTTTTTCTTAACAAAAAAAAAAGACAAGATTACGCAACATTTGCCACAACGCTTACAGGCAACATGAATGCAAATTTAAAACATATATATATACTTGTAGGCCAGCAACATACTAATACTTATATACAGACATACATCTACTTATATACTCCTCTTTATATTGTTGTAGCAACAAACAACTTTAAATCTCCATCACCTAAAGCGTCAACATATCAACACCACTAATAAATGAAACAACAGCAATAATAATAACAACAACAAGCATGAAATTCAATGAATGTGCAACTTCCTAAAGGAGGAAAATTCCAAAAACTAAAACAAAAATAAAAAACTAAAATGAATATGATCTACTGCAAAATCAAAAAATATCTATTGTGTGGCACCTCATGAACTAGTAATAGAAGAAAACATTAAAGAGGAAGGAAAATCCAAAATTTGTTAAACATGCAACAACAATAACAACAACAAAATAAAAATTTCTTGCAAATATGCAACAGCAGCTAATACAACACTAAAGAAACTTTTATACATAAATCTTAGATTTAAAATAATGTTGCAGTTTGTTCTACCGTTTCTTACTTACTACATGCCACAAAGAATCTAAAGAAAGATTCATGTAATAAAAAAACAGCAACAACAGTATCATATAGAGTCATCATTGACAATGGACGTGAATAACACATTTATCGATATAAACATGCCACAACATTGTGCAACAAATAGACACTCTCAGAATACAATTTGTTAAGCTCAACAACATCATACACATTCATCTTTTACTTTCATGCAACAATGACGATGATACCTGTGTTGTTTTTGTTGTTGCTGATGATGATGATGATCGTTTTGCTTTATGTTTCCTATTCTTCTTCATTTATCGTAGACCAAGAGTGATGAGTGTGGCGTTAAATCACCGTATTTGTGCGTTTGTACGTGTACGTGTATGAGTAATCAGTTAGCGGACAAAATTATTATGAAAAATGTTTAAGGAAAAGGAAAAAAATATAAAAAATATTTACAACTACAATATGATTGAAGGGTAACAGTTTATGTGGCACATTCATAGGTGTTAATATTAGATGTATAGGAATAGATACAAAGATTTTTAGCAAAATTCAAAGAAAATTAAAAAAAAAAAAACGAATAAAATTTAACGGAAATTTAAAAAAAAATAAATTTATTCGAAAATTTCAGATTTAAATGAAATTTTCCTGTGAAAAAAATATTATAACGGAAATTTCCCATAAAAAGAAAATTTAATATAAATTTTCCTCAAAAAGGAATTTCATTTTAAAATTTCTTAAAAAAATAAATTTATACTAAATTTCCTATAAAGTTCTTATAAAAAAAAAATTCAACGAAAAAGAAATTTTAGTAAAAAATTTCCTTAAAAAAAGAATTTTTATAAAAAATTTCCCATATAAAAAATGTATGGAAAATTTTCTATAAAAAGTAAATTTATCGATAGTTTCCCTAAAAAGAAACTGAAAATAAAAATGTATCGAAAATTTCCTCTAAAACTTAAATTGATTGTTATTTTTCGATGAATTCCTCTTAAAAGAACATTTATCGATAATATCCCCTAAAAAATTTATCAATATTTTCCTCAAAAAAGTAAATTTAGCGATAATTTTCTCTGAGAAGAACATTTTAGTAAAAATAATATTTATAGATATCCCCTAAAAAGAAAATTTATCGATATTTTGCTCAAAAAAGTAAATTTAGCAATAATTTTCTCTGAAAAGAACATTTGACGAAAATAAAAAGAAAATTAATCGTTGAGTTCCTTTAAAAAGAGAATTTATGGAAAATTTCCTCTTAAAATAAAATTTATCGATAATTTCCTCTAAACAGTGAATTTATCAAAAATTTTCTCTAAAAAGAAAAATTTGCGATAATTATAGATAAGTTTCTCTAAAAATCGAAAATTATCTCTAAAAATAATTTTTGATAATTTTCTCTAAAAGATAATTTATCGACAAGTTCCTCTAAAAAGAGAACTTATCGATAATTTCCCCTAAAAAGAAAATTTAGCGATAATTTCCTTTGAAAAGAAAATTTATCCAAAATTTCCTCTAAAAAGTGAATTTATCGATAATTTCCACTAACAAGAAAATTTGTCAAAAAAAAAAAAAAAAAAAAAAAAAAAAAAAAAAAAAATTAAAAAAAAAAAAAAAAAAAAAAAAAAAAAATAACAACAAAAATTTACCGATATTTCCCCTGAAAAGAAAATTTATCGAAGATAATTTTCTCTAAAAAAAATTATCGATAAGTTCCTTTAAAAAGAGAATATTTCAAAAACATCCTAAAACAGCAAAAATTTTCTCTAAAAAAAAAAATTTATCGAAAATTTTCTCTAAACGAAATTTTTAATTTAAAATAGTCCTAACAATTTTAAAATATCAATTGTTTCTTACCCCATTTAATTTTTCAATAACGATTTTCTATCCATTTGATAATGAACTGTCATTATCATTTCTAAAATATAAAAAATAATAAAATGGAAAGAGAAATTGCGTCAATTGTACAACAATTTAAGCTTTCGTTTTTAATATAAATCATTTAATATTGAAAAATACTCTTGACGCATTTTCAAAATGTGTTTTAGTTTGTGTTGTATATGCCCAACATGACACACAATTATAATAGTTACATGCAACAGCAGCTACTAGTAAATTTAACTGAACGACAATAATAAGGGTATGCATGAGGAAATCAATAATAAATTAAATTGACATTTTTTTGCTTAAATGATTATTAAAAATAAATATCTTGATTTTTTAAATTAAAACATCAAGAAAATTGTTTTATTAATAGAGTTTGAATTAAGTGCATACCCTTACTAATTACGACACCTTCTTTGTTTGACCCAACAACAAGAGTTTGGTTGCTTGCTGGGTTGTTTACTTGTCTATCTGACTGACTAACTGTTAGTTGATTGGTTTAAAATGCAATGGCACGTGAATAATTGTGGACTCTGTGACAATAACCATGTTTTTTTTTTTTTGCATCTTCCTATCTAAATGTATACAAACAGGACACGTGTAATCGGAAGTGTTGTTATTTTAATACAACAAGTGCTAACAAAAAAAGAAACAGTTTTAAAAATAAATACAGATTTTTTCTACACAAAAAAAAATGAAATATATAACATAATAATAGTCTCATGATAGAAAAAAAAATTATACAAATAAAAATACAAAAAGGACATTTTTATACATTGAATTTTCTTTTTGTACAAAACAAGATGTTTACATTTTGCAGCAAAACACCTCCCACCAACTCCTCCCATTGACATTTCGACATAAGAGGGAAAACAATATTCAAAGCATTATAATAAAAAAAATATTTTATTCAATATTTTTTCTTCTATTATTATTATTATTATTATTATTATTATTATTATTATTATTATTATTATTATTATTATTATTATTGTGTTTTTTAAATAAATAACGAAATGAATACAAAAAAAGGACAGCTGTTTATTTTATTGTAATTGCAACATTATCACGTTTTAAATTATTTTTTTTTTTCATATTTTTATTAGTTACACTTTTGTCAGAAAAAGGGATGTTGATATAGTTTCGTTACAAGATTTGTAACTTCAGTCTGTGTTACAGATATTTTAGTGGTGTGATTTGAAAAATAGTCGCAATGGAATCAAATTTTCAAAACCTAGAGAATATATTTGTTATCACATTTTTTTAGAATTATTATTAATCTCAAGCTGAAACTTTTGAAAAGATTTACATTTTTGGGGTTATTTTCAAAAAGGTGGTATTGACAACTATCTGTGTGATACTTAACGGGTAAGCAAATACCCCAATTTCCATAAGATTTTTGAACTTTTATGGACATTTATTTCAATGTTCTTTATAAAAATTATAAACTGTTATACATATATCATTGAAAAGCTTATAAAAAGACATGTATTTTAATTTGTATAATTTCATTCATATCTTTCTCATATGAAAACATTTGTATATAAATGATTATGATTTGAAAAATTTTAATAAAATTCAAACCACTTCGATAATTCAAAAATGGAAAAAGAGGATTTAGATCTAACTCACGAATGTCAGGACCAAAATTTTGAAAAACGATATCTTAGAATGAAGTGAATTTTTACATGAGGTGGGAACATCGATACTTTTTATTTTTGGGGCCACCTTAACCTCTATTTGTTGGTTAAACACGCACACAAAATATTAAATAAGCCACGCCTTTTACAACGGCTGGATGACCATTTTAATGAAACAAAGTAAATATTTGAAACAAGTTTTTTCCGAACTGGAATATTAAGTTTTTAGTAATTTTTAATTTCCTGATTTTAAAACAAGTCTGTCTATATTGTGCGAAAATTTCATCGTAATATTATTTAAATTTTATTTAGCTTCAAATATTAAAATACGATTAAAATTAAAATTTAAAATTTTGTTGGTATTCTAGGCCATAAAAAACAACTAGAACTCCAACTTGCTCACAAAAAGCCTATCTCAATTGTCAAAAAACCTAAATCTTTGTATGTGTTAGTAAAATTTTCTACAAAGAGCGAATGCAAAGAGTTGGACTTCTAGTTGTTTTCTATGCTTTTGGCTTAGAAAACATTGAATAAATTATTTCATGAAATATTTTAAGCCAATTACTCATAAACAACCTGTTCAATCATTTATTTGTCATAAAATGTTTTTAAAACTTAAAAAAAAAAAAAAAATATGTACGAAAACTTTTTGAATGTTATCTTATTTTATTTTTGTTCTCTCTCTCTCTCTTTTCAGGTAAGTTAATTTCATTTAACTATGATGTCAGATTTTATATTTTATTCCTAAACTATGTAAGTTTCAATATTATTAAACATTTTTATAATAATTTGTTCAGAATATAATACAGTTAATAACTTTACATTACTTACACATTAGCTGAATAGCGCATTATTTTAACATGGTAATGATATTAGAGGTTACTTACTTCAAGTCATTACTTAGAAGTCATTTTAAGAAATTTTATCAGCTTTTGTTTAATAAGTTTTCAGACTTCGTATAAGTAACATTTAATTACAATATTCCTTTTCAAACTGAGTTATATAACGTCTCAGTGTGACCCATGATGGTACATAAGGGATTAATTTTTTGCAAAACCATACAACGTCAACTAAAACACAAATACCGAAACCCAAAACATAAATTAAATAATTTTTTTAAAAATTTAATGAGATAAGTGATGCATTTAATTAGTTTTTAATTTTTAATTAGTGATTTTATAAAACTTTTGCCCACCATCTCCAAAAGCTTTGGGGGCGTGATTATACTATCACAGTACTTTCATTTGATATAGAAAAAATTCTGCCCAGACCATTTACATTTACGTAGCATATAATTTTTGTTTGCTAATATCATTAGATATTTCATCAGGAACATCTAAAATACGATATGTGGTGATTTAAAACCTCATTTAATGATTCTTTGAAAAAATGGACTAAAGTTATCCATGAAAAGGACATAAGGTTTTTTTTTTTTTTTTTGCAAAAATGTTAATTATAAACTACACTATAGATTCCATAACACAAAACATAATTTGAAATTATAATTTTAAATTTTTTACAATAATTTTATGAGATAAGAATTGCATATTTAATTAGCGATTTTAAAAAAGTTTCGGGGGTTGGAATATATTGACCTAGAACTTCTATATGAAAGAGGAAACATTTCGCCCTCAAAACCAGTGTTGCATAGTGTAATTAATGAAATTTCCATGACTTCCTCTATGTTGTTAATGTAATTTTAAAATTATTCAAAAATATATACCTACTTTATTATTTCAAATTGATTTCAAAATTATTTTATACTCTTATGAATTCTATTATTTGTCTTGAAGTCAACTTCGTTTTTGACCATACATTCATTCATAGCAATAAAAGAGCAAAATGACATAATTTGGTTATATTTTAACTTGTTTATTCATTATTACATTTTTTGGATCATTGTATGCACTTCATTTCATTTTATTAGTTTCAAAATAATGGAATATCTTATGAGTTAAAAAAGAGCAGCATACACATACACTCACTCACTCACACTCTTATGTACCGACCACAACAAAGAAAATCACATTAAAAATTCGATTACATAACCCATCATAAAACTAGTGGGTGCTACAATTATGGCGCCCCAGAGCCAAACAAAAAAGCGATAAAAACTATTTTTTTTTTTTTTTTTTTTTTTTTGGGGGGAATAAAATCATACGTTGATTCATTCACTCCCAATTTTAACTGACAGTTGAAAACATCCAAAAACAAACTATTATATGCTGCAACTGGGGTTTGCAACAATGTTATAAATGCTGTTGCAGCTATTTCTGCTACTAAATACGTTTCTTTTTTTTCTTCTTCTTCTTTAAAGCCTGTCAAAATTGTGAGTGAGTTAAGCATTATTGTACACTGTAATGTGGATTTAAAACAGATGCCTTTATATATTTTAAGTAAATGTTTGTACTTTTCATTTGTACTATAAAGAAGAAGAGAATGTGCATATATGATACTTTTGAACCCTTTTTAACGAGGGTGGATGTAAGAATAATATTTGAATGGAAGATGTAATTGTTAAAGCCAGACTATATGATACCCTATACCACTGTGCTGTTTACACCATATTATAATTCTCATTTAGTTTATACCATTTTTCATACAAGTTGCAAGTACGGTTCAAACGAGACAAGAATTTGATAAGATTTTGATTCGAAACAGACTGATACGAATAATAGCTGCTGAGACGAATCGGTCATCTTTTATGCTTGGGGCTCAAACCTAGTTCGAGAACTAAATAATACATTGTTTCGGTCTACTGTTTGGTACATAGGCCTTCTGTTCAGTACAGTGACTTCATTCTACTGCTCTGGTACTGGCCTACTGTTCAATACAGAGACTTCGGTCCACTGTCGAGTGCAGAGGGTTTGGCATACTTTTCAATACAGAGACTTCAGTCCACCGTTCAATACAAAGGCTTTCGCCAACTGCTCAATACAGATACTTCGGCTTACTGTTCAATACAGAGGCTTCGTCCTGCAGTTCAATACAGAGGCTTCGGAATCTCAAAATCGTTCAAACATATGTGTATCAAATTGTTGTTACTCATATATTAAACAATTTTGCAGTCGTAAATTGCCTTGTATTTTCTGTACCACTACATACTTCATCAGCATTCGTGGTCTCTTATCCATTTGGATTTCGTTGAAACCTAAACATATATAAAAAAGTGCGTACTCAGTTTACTCCAGGCAGTTACAATTTTTATTTTATGGATGTCAAATGAAAGCTATGAATGTCTAGAACATAAAATGGTTTTTGTTTAAATTATACATAGCAAAATGCTAAGGGAAAGTCCTTTATATATTTTTTATGAGGGCACATTTAAATAAAAAATATTTCTTTATTGCAGAGATTCGTAGCTTTCATTTGACACCCATATTGTTTAAATACAATCATATAATCTATATATATGAAAATATTTTCAAAGTTGCGTTTTTTTCAACACTTTTAAATTCCCTTTGAGGTAGAAGGATAGAAGTTAACATTTTCCCAGGATATTTTCTTAATTTTTTCTTCAGTATTTATATACAAAATATAAGTATTACAAATATTTTGTATTATTATTATTTGTTAATTTCTTATTATTTTTCCAATATTTAAATAATGAAATGTTGGCGTACGATTCAGCATTTTTTTTCAATTCATTTGTTTCTCACAAATTTCTTACATACCTCGTATTATATTGTTTGCCAACATTGTTTATCAAAGTCTTGACAGTTTTGGCAGCTAAAAGCTTAA
>MINK01174745.1:0-12198 GCA_001735545.1 Phormia regina
TCCAGACGGGAAGCGAACTTGGTGATAAAAGAAGTGGCAAGAAATCCAAGAGTAACTGTACAAATAGTTTTGTCTCTAACTGTATATTATTTTACATTTAGTAAAAGTGTTAGTCTACAATTGGCCATAGATTTAATATTCCCGAATTTGTATGCTCAATGCCTTTTTGATTTATATTATCTGGATTCTAAGAAGCGTCTTTGTGTCGGTTGAAATGTCTGTTATGTAGCCCAACAATAACTGATATATACACTACATATATTAAACAATTGGAAATCCCTTCCAGAATTTTTGTACTGAAATTCTATAAGATCGGTTCATAAATTGCAAAGATATACTTAACAAAATGACTTTAAACCCAGTTTTCAAGTTTCTGAAACCTCTGTTTGTGCTAGAGACTTTGTTTTTACAAAGTTGGTCCGGGAATTTTTTTTTTTTCTAAATTTATTTACTAAAAATGTTTAATAAATTTTGTGATACGGGCAGAATACATTTTAATCTTTTAAAATCTTTATTTGAGGATCAGAACTAAACATTTTTGAAAAAAAAACCTGTAACATCCGATCGGTTAGTTGGTTTAAGTAAATGTGATATAAAGGCATAGAATAAAAGTGTACAGTGTTAAGTTCGGACCCAACAGGCCCCCCGGGGCGGAGCTAAGGGGCTTAGAAGTAGGGTATTATTGCAGAACGATTTTAAATATTGTTATATATTATTGTAGGCCTTGCTAAGACCTACAAAAAACATGCCAGCATATCGTATATCTTCATGTTTTATCTTATAATTATTGTGTTATTTGCATTTGAATTTTTAAGAACCACAATTTTGCAAGTTCTTGGTCTAGATTTTTCTATATATTTTCTAGTATTTCCCACCGACTTTAATACTTCTAAAATTTTCTTTAACAACATATAATAATTTTATACTTTTCAGAAAGGTATTTTTACAGAGATGATTTTAAAATAGAAAACAAGCCCAATTACTCAAGTGGTCAAGATAAACACTCTCCGATTTTTACCCATTTTAAATAAAAGTTTAGTCTTTATTTTCTAAAATCCAGCACCATAAATCTGCAAACAGATTACAGTTTAGTAATCTTTAATATGTGGTTAAAAGTTTTCAATTAAAATCTTCGAGACCTCGGAAGAATGTGGATTTTATTGCAGAAAATGTGCAAAAGGAACACAATTTTGGGATTTTTGGCTAATTTTGGGAATTGTGGCATTACTTTCACAAAAATCTTAAAGTTTTTTTTTTACTTAAAGTTTAAACTCATCGAAAATTTCGTTAAGATATCTTTACTAACAAAGATTTTATTACAGATAAAATATTTATAATTTCTCAAACAATTTTATCAGAAAAAAAATTGGAGGTGGCTCATTAGCAC
Organism: Phormia regina; assembly: GCA_001735545.1. Lineage (NCBI taxonomy): Eukaryota > Metazoa > Arthropoda > Insecta > Diptera > Calliphoridae > Phormia > Phormia regina. The sequence goes on from MINK01174745.1 coordinate 1,388, forward strand.
CTTAGGACAGATCGCAGCATAGGTCACAATTCTGGACCTAGAAAACAGGTTCAGTTTCGATTCTGTAGAGTAAATAGAACCGTTTCAAAACTAGTTACGTGGTAGGTTCTCAGGGCTAGTAACGGGTTCGAGTTCCTAAACTGTATATGTGAGTAACCTGTAACTTTTACGTGGGGTTGTCATTGAAGATAGTCCCTTGGACCAGGTCACAGGACTGGTGCAAAGGAACAGGTTCAGTCTCGATTAATATAATTTAAATTGGTTGATAAATATTATTTAATTGTTTTAAAATTTTTTATATCATTCATTACTTTTATTAAATATATATTTATTTCTGTTTTATAATTTTTCGTTAATGTCGACGGTGGCACACCCAAACCGAACCCATGATCATATTACCACTGTTAAGTAGTGAGTGTGTTTTTGTCAACTGGATCTCAATTGGAACTTTAGTGGTGAGTTAGGTGTCAATTGGTACTTAACTGGTACTAAGGGACCGGTAGATTATTACAAAACCGAAATTTTTTTAAAATGTATTTATTTTTCATCTGTTTCAAAATGCGTTTTTTTTCGAGATCTCAGTTATTACTTTTATAGCAAAAATCAGAAAAAATCCAACTTCTTAGTATCAGTCCTCGAAAATCGAAAATTTCAATAGCAAATACATAGGAAAAATATTTCAAATATATTTTTTTTTTTTTTTTAATAAAATTATGAACTAAATTTTTATAGGAATTTAATTATATTATTTATTAACATAATTAAGTTTCTAATCGGTTTAAATTTATATTTTAAATAAATTGTCAATTCTTAAAAAAATATAATGAGAAATTAAAAAATTGTCTATAAAAACATATTTTTTCACTCCGAAAATAATTTTGCATATTAAGAACTGATTAACAAACTTATATGCTCCCTCTACACTTGAGGTCAAAAATATTTTTTGATCAACCCCCCTCCCCCCCTTTGGCATCAAATAAAAACTTTTTATTTTCTATACCAACATTTCCTTCAGCCTACCCACTGTACCTTATAATTCTACTTCCTTGTTGTCTCTAAACAAATTATATTTTGATAAATACCATGAAAATAGTCTTTCAAAAGAAGCTTAATTTTGCTTTTGATATGCATGAAATTATAAAAGTTGATTGTCATGTAGTAAATGAAACTTGTTTAAGAATCCTTTAAAAAAAATAGCAGCAAAATTTAATCTTCCTTCATATAATTTTTGTTCATACATACTCATCATTCATAATGCTGCCTGTCATAAAGTATTAAAATGAAATAACCAGAAGAAAAAACTAAAGAACCTTCAACGTTCAGGGAGGAAAAAAAACTATGTCCAAACTTGTCAATTTTAATTAAAAAAATCCTGGTTTTATTACAAAGATCTGATTTTTTTCATATACAATTTAATGTTCGCATTTAATTCCTTGTATACATTTTATCAGACATATCAACAACTGCAACAAGGAAATTACAAGCTGGTAAAGGGTGTTAACAAATAGTTTAATAATATTTTTATGTGAACATTTAATTTTTCCTTATGAACTGAAATAACACCTTTTTGTTGAACACTCTTTATAAACACTTGACACTTTGGGCTGTATTGACAAAGTAACGAATTGACAAACGCATGAATAAATACTTGCACAAATAAATGTTACAAAAAAACATATTAAATGAAATAAAATTACCCTTTCCGCTCGTCTTATTTTCAGACCACATGAGTTACAATAATTTATTGCCAAAGAGTTTAAGTACTTGACAGTTATGGATCAGTGCACTTTGACTTTGACAAAATCATTGTTACAGTCATCAGACTGTCTGGAGGGCAGCTCTTAGCAGTCTTTTGTAAAAGATATGAAATTTTTATTTATTACTTAAATTCGATATTGGTTAAATACCAAAAGGCAATAACGAACTCATATGTACAGCTCAATGACATTTATGATTTTTTCTTCTCATTATTACAAAACAATCTTGTTTATTCAGTATAATTAATTTCATGATTAAATTGTGTTGATAATATTTAATTAATTCATGTTCATTGGTTGAGAAATTGTGTTAGTGTTGTTTTGGGAATATTGTATAAATATGAAAAAGAAAACAGAATTTTCGAATTTGAAATATTTAAGAAGAGGTGAAAAATATGAAAACATAGTGAAAGCAGCAGAACGGCAGACGATTGTTGATACATCTTATCAGTTAAATAGCTAGTTTTCTAAACAATTTCAAGATGTCCACTCAACAGATTTAACGTAATTTAAAGCCATGTCATCAAATGTGTATCTTAATGAACAAAAGATTTTAACAGAAAAACACTGTTCTGCAAGTTAAGAAAAATATTGTGAAAAGCAATCATTATCGAGTATGGTCACATTATAATTGGATTTTATGGTTGTCTGTAAATTATATTATAGTTAGATGTAACACCATGATATGGTGAACCACAATAAAATTATTGTTGATCTGCAAGCTTATTATTGTTTCACACATACCTGATTCATGTAAACAGAAATAATATGGTTGAATCACAATCACAATTTGCTGTATGTTTATTAGATTTATGTAAACAGCAGTAATATGGTTGAATCCTAATACATATATTGTTAATCTACAGCCATATTTTTGTTGTATATGTACTTGATTATTGTTCAATAAATAAATAAACAAATAAATAAATAAATAAATAAATAAATAAATAAATAAATAAATAAATAAATAAATAAATAAATAAATATAGTGCTTAATTCAGGGAAAAGTGATATACATATTTTAATGATCACGTTTTATTCTTTTACTTTTTTATGTACAAAAAATCTCTTTTTACGATTTGTATTGATTGAGAAGTGTAAATATAATAATGTAAATGGTTTTAAACAGTTTTTGAAATTATATATCTGTGTAGATAAAACAATTAAGACGCAGAGCAGCTCGCAGAAAGTTTCGAAAAATGTCGTGAATTAAAAAACCAAGAGGATTATATTCGTAAGTTTTCATAAATAATAATATAAATAATAAAATATTTTAACTTTATTCGTTAAAAAATTATATTACAGACTGATCAAGACTACAACTGGTGATCATCATGATATGATTGTTTTATATTTATGTCATCTATATTAAGAATATAATATTTTATTATTGATTATATTGGGTCAATATAAAGCAATTAAATCATATAATTTAATATAGAATAAAAACCCAAACTACAGAACAATTATTTTCAATCTATAGTTTCACTGGGACAAAACATGCATTCATTGAAATCAATGTACTGTTCATTGGAATTATTTATTTTATTTAATAAACGATTAAAGTTTTATCAATAACCTTTTACAATGAATTTTAATATGAATATATGGCAAAACACTGTTTTAATGAACCTGTACATAGGGTCAAAATTAATGCACAAATTCATTGTAACAATTAATTTTTTCATTGTATTTATGTGCCTTTTTGGTTCAATGTAGCTTAGTGGAAATACACTAGTGGGCAAAAAAGATTTTTTTCGTCTTAAATAGAAAAATAGGTAGATTAGATGCAATTAAACGCGCTAAATAAAAATCAGCTTTTACTTCTTTGTATCACACATTGATATTTTATGGGCTTGACTACTATAACCCCGCTTTTAGGCAGTCATCTCCATCTCTTGTATATCTCCAACAGTTTCTCCAACTAAGATAAATATATATAAGTTTAATATATAGCGACCTAAATTGTCTTTGAGCTGAATTTATTGAGTTTTTTTGCAAAGTTAATATTTCCGTAGTTATTCGGTAATAACTACAGAAAATTTTATTATTATTTTTTAACTTCAATTGATTTAATATTTTTTTGAAAAGTGTTGAACATTTTTAACCATAACTCTGAAATTCTTGAGTGAATGAAAAATATTGTTAACATACCTTGTAGTATCACTTATAAAAATCGTGTAAAGAGTTCTTGAGTTATAGCCTAAGTTTGACAAACTATTCTCGAATTTTATAGTGTGACCGCAGAATAAGGTGATGATATTAGTCAGGCACATTAAAAAAATCAGTACTCGATAGAAAAAAGCGAATGCATATTCTTGTTCAACTCCACCTAGTGGAGTGGACAAAAAAATTTTTTTTTTTTTGCCCACCACTGTTTTTTTACTCAATTGCATGTAACATAGGTATTTTTACTTAACTGTGAATAACATTTAGATTTCTGCATCAATTTTGAATATACCTGCCTTATTTTATTAGCAGCATCACCAGCTCTGAGTTAAAAATGATAAACTGTAACATCTTAAAGGTTTTCATTTATTAAAAGAAATTTAAATAACAAAAAGGTGAAAAATTTAGCTTAAAAATTATTTTTTGCGGACACTTATTTCAAAATAACTCCTAAACTATTTAGCACATAAAAAACTTAAATTTGAATGATTTGAAGATATTTTTAGTCCGCATCTTTTGGTGTATCACTTTGATTAATCGTACACAGCGGTTTTGAGTTATGAGGAAATATACCAGAACAATGACCTTACTATGAGCGATAAAAAAAATTCAGACCTGATGGAAAAAACTGAAAGCAGATTCGTGCTTAGCACTTTAAATTACATCAAGTCTAACTATTCGTCTATGGGGTAGGATTTTTGTGATCATCAGTGTAATGACCTACGATTAAAGTTAATTTAGAAGCTCTTTGAAGTCACTCTATAATAAAAAAGCTTACGATTCTAGATTGACATTTAGAATTAAATAATGACCTAAAACTGTATAACAAAGACTTTTTCTCTTAGCAAATATTCCACGCTTCTGTGTTCAACGACGGAAAAAAATTCTCTATTTTCTATTGCAAAATACCAAATGACTAGAATAGGTATGTCTTGCTACTTGCTACACAATTTTATATAATTCCCAAGCCATTAATCAAACGTAAGAAATAATTTTGTAGAACATAACATGTCATTTTAAGTAGTAGTCATACTATATCAAAACATATATTGTCATACGTCATATACATACATATATACATACATATATGTATGTATATGTATAAACAAATATGCATATGTATTGGAACAATTGTTTTGATAGAGTATTAGTATATGTATTTAGTAATAGCAGGACTTAATGTGTCATTTAATACGCCACCACTACACAGAGAGGAAATGAAAAACAGATTGATTGATAGAGATCTTTGGGGGTGTGCAAGAGCAATAGAAAAAGCATAACAAAAAACATTTTATGTAGATGAGAAATGTCATTTAATGAATTTATGACAAGATATCTGTGAAGATAATAAGCACTACATATACATATGTATTGTCTAATACAATAATAAACATTTTAAATCTTAAAACAATTTACTAAAAGATATTTTAATTTATTTTTTTTATAACATTGTTGAGTGTTTTATATTCGTCGAAGATCCTTAAATATTCCTTTTTTTGAATTTAAATCGAAAAAAATACACATTAACTAATGGCAGTATTTGTAGCAATCGAAACAAATATATTTACTATGTAACCCTCGCTAAACTCCTTACCCTTAGCATCCTTGTAAATATGCACTAATGTCAGAGAGTTTAGCAAAATATATTGCCTACATTTAGGTGTTTACAAAAAACAAAAATGTCAATTATTGTTTTGTATGTCAATTTCCTGTTGGTTTTTGTTTGTTGTTTTATGTTGCCTGCGTAAAGTACATAACATTATATCAAATCTCTCTTTATAGCTGTCTTTCCGTCTCGCTCTTGTTATATAACAGAAGTAAAATATTTTGTAATTATAACTTTTAAGTAGAAAACATCAATCATATGAAGGGCATACAAAAATTTAAAGCCTATTTTAGGGCTTAGCAATAAACATAAAAATGTGAAATAATTCTTTTAAATATTAATAAGGGAGGTGTTTATGGAAGTCTGCAGGAAAAAAATATGTGGAATCATAAGGGGGTACAATAGAAATCTTAAAAGAGATTTCTTTTTATTTACTAAAAACGAATTTTTTTCTTTTAAATAACATTTATGTTTCCAAAATAAAAGATATTTAGTAATAATACCTATTTTATTGATATTTATTTATAAAATGAATATTTTTTTGTTTTTAAAACAAAATATATTTTCGTTACAAATTAAGACAAAAGGTACAATAAATCCTACCATTTTTCGCTTATGGAAACTTAAGTAAAATAGTACTTTATATGATCGGTTTGTTTGTTTTAACAATTTGGTATAATGAGGCCTTATATAAAGACCTATGATATTAGGTTTAAATCATATAAAGACTTTCGATTGTTCCTATATAAGGATAATTGTTGATTTTGTTTGAATGTATAACAGTTTTAAATTTCAATAGTTCTAAGATTATAACATTTTATTTTGACTTTAAATGTATAACAGTTTTAAATTTTCAATAGTTCGATTTTTGAGTTTTTAACATAAAACAAATTTGTGAATCTTCCGGCCAGAAATTTCTATTTAGAAAAAATCCTTTTTTCAAGATTTGAAGTGATTTTTGTTGCATTATTCATTCATTTATACAATATTTTAAATTTTTCAAATAATTATTCAATTATTATAAACTACATCACCTTAAGGGATAAATATTATGAGTTTGGGCCTACTTTTGTGGTTAGAATCTTATTCTTAGGCGATTAAACAATGTCTGTCTGCCTGTCCGTCCGTCCGTCCGTCCGTCCATGTAAACCTTTTAATCAAACTACATAGCGCAATTTTCAACATAAATTAATGAAATTTGGATAATTCTTATGCCCTAGGGCAAAGTCTGCTAAAATTGGTTATGATCGGTCCATTATTTCACCTAGCTTCCATACAAATGTCCTCCCAGAAAAGGGGGTTTAATGTTAACAAATTCCTTAAATATAACAATATTTTAAGGAAATTTAACACATAAAAGTTTTACATAATTTTAATCATATGTTACGAATTTCATAAAGATCGGTTTCAAATTAATCATAGCTCCCATATAACCCCTTTCTTAGAAAATCTATTTAATGGTCATAAGTCCCACCAAAAATGTTAGGAAAATGTTAATATTATGGGACAAAAATAAGTTTTATATAAATAAAAATAAAGGTATCAAAATTCACCAAGATTGCTTCACAATTTAACTTAGACCTCATATAAGGCCCAATAAAGGGAATCACCCAAAAGTTAATAAGTTCATATAAATGTTAGTATCGAAGTAATATTCTATACTACTATACTATGTTTTATTTTACCCTTTAAAATAAGTATTGGACCACAATTGAAAAAAGGAAAACCCTCCTTTTCACGCAATGGTGTAGCCGGGCTTGAGCGACCCTATCATTTTGCTCTTTTTTTAGATACTAAATTATTGTTCCTTTAGGAGTTCATTTTGTCTAAATTAATTTGTTAATATTCTTTTCTTATAAAGCTAAAAATTATTCCCTATTTAAGAACCATTTTAAAAGAAAATTATAAACATTCTATCGTTAATTCGTAAACTAAATATAATTGTTAACGAATTCGACGTTTAATTAAGTATTTTACCGCCTTTTGAGAAATTTTATTTGAACATATTCAGCTTTATGACAGAAGAGAAAAATTAAAAATTTCGATCGTTTTCAATTTTGAAAGATTTTATGAGAAAAATCAAATAATATTGTAAGAAATTTTATACTTCATTTATGCGACAAAAAATTCGACTCAAAATTGACGTTTGGATTTTTTTCAATTCAGGATGTACATTAAGCTAGTGATCATGTATTTTATAGCGTATTAATCACTTTTAAATTGTGTACAGTTCATATTTAATGGCACTCTAAATTCAGACACCTGAAGAACAAAGTTTAAGATTAAAGAAAATGTTCCGGGCAGGCATATGATAGTAATATTTTTTATACCAATTATTGTGTACAATTTCATTATTTGTACAATTGAGTATAACACTTTTAATATAAACTTTTCGAAAATGATAACAGTTTATTTTGAAACTTTTCTAAAAATATAACACTTTGTTAAAAAACCCTTGACATAAAAAATAAATGCAATATATATTTTAAAGTATAACAGTTTATGTTTAANCTTTTACAAAATTATAACAGTTTNTTTGGAAACTGTGCTACAATTATATTAATTTAATGCAATAAATGTNATATAATTTCAAGTAGAATTATTTGCTACAGTATAATAGTTGTTGTACAAACTATTAAAAAATTATAACAGTTATTTTAGAAACTGTGCTAAAAATAGAACAGTTTAAAATGCATATCGGCAGCGTTAAATGAATTAAATATTAATTTTAAAACATAACAGTTTTGAGTAAAACTTTTAAAGAATTATAACAGTTAATTTGCAAACTGTGCTAAACTTATAACACTTTTTTATAACAAACAAAATAGAATTAAGCATATAATATAATAATGTTGGAGTATAAAAGTTTTTGTGAGAAAAATTTGAAAATTATAACAGTTATTTTGGAAACTGTGAAAAGTTATAACACTTATAACTGTTTCACAAAAAAAAAAAAATAATAAATAAATAAATAAATTCAATATTAATTTTAAATATAACAGTTTAAATTTTAAATATCCTAAAATCATAACAATTATTTAGAAAACTGAGCTAAAATTATAGCACTTTTAAACAATAATAAAGATAGAAACTTAAAAACAATTTCTTATTAGAGTATAACAGTTTTCGCATTAACTATTCGAAAATTATGTCTGTATATTTGGAAGCCGTGTCAAAATTTTATTAGTTCAATATAATAAACGTAAATGCAACTTTTTGTTACACTGCAACAATTGTTATACAAACTATTTGAAAATTATAACAGATTTTTAGAAACTGTAATATAGCAATTAAAAATGAAAACTATTGCAGAATAATAAAATAAATATAATTTTTTTGTTAAAACTTTAAAAAAAGCTAATTTTTTAACTGTACTAAAAATATAACAATTTAATACAATAAACAAAATAAAAACTTGATTACAGTTTCTTGTTTGAGTATAACAGTTTTTATACAAACTTTTTAAAACTAATAACAATAACTTAAAAATGACAGCTTACCCAAAAAATTTTATTTTAATATTTATTTTAAAATATAACAGTTTAAATGTGCAAACTATAATAAAATTATATAGTTAGTTTGCAAACTGTGCCTAAAACTATAACACTTTNNAAAATAATTACTGGAATAGAAAGTCGGGTTTGACACACTGCAATTTTTCTTGTCACGATTCTGACTTTTTAGACGAGAGAGGCAAAAACATAACTGAAACTTAACTAGCATTAATTGTTTTAGTATAACAGTTATAATATTTGTTTTCTTTAATTTTTAACACTTTTCATTATATAAATAATTTCTATATATAAAACAAAAATCTTTAAAATTTAATCAAAAAAACTTTATCTCAAATCTCGTATACATATATGCATACATACAAACAAACATATATATGTGCATGTTTCTAACTAAATTATATAACCTATTTAAACCCTTATCATTTCTTATGAAGGGTAAGTTAAATAGTATTAAAATATTCCTACCTCCCAAAACTCTTATTCCTTCTCAAATCGTTTGATTTAATTCTAAAGATGATGATTATGATGAACCTGACGTGGTTGTTACACTTGATGATGACGATGATAAGCAGGTCTTGAGTTTAATATTAATATAATTTTATATTTTCTTTATGTTCTTGTTATTTTCTTATTATTCACCTTTAGAAAAAAATGTATATACTTACTAAATAAATAATCTCTTATGTATGAATTTAGGTAAACCTCCTCTTTTTTTTTTTGTATAATTTTTTTTTATGTATAAATACAAAAATCTAAACACTACTTATTTTTCGCCTTAGTATATGGAGCATATAAATGGTTGTAACATTTCTTTAGCATTTTCTCGTCTTCTTTTTCTTTTTCTTAAGACATTAAATTACTTGGAATTTGTTGTTTTATATATATATTTAAAAAGTAACACGCATACCTAAGAGTATGCTTTTCTTATGTTTATTTTAAAGCATACCTATATGTTTAAATAACACCTAAATGTTATGCTACAGTTTTCTCATAAATGTTGTATTAGATAATAAACTTTTCTAAGAGTTTTATAAGGAACCAGAATCAGTCAGTGTGGTAAAAAAGAAAGACTTCTTGGTAAAATGTTTTTCAAGAAACAAAAATAAAATAAAAATAAAACTTTAAAATTAAAAAAAAAGTAGCATAAATTTAGGATAAACTTAAGTGCTGAAAATAGGCAACACTTTTTGCGTTAATAATTTATTTATTTCTTAAGAAAAACTTAATATTTTAGAGTTATTTAAATTAGATTTATTATTTAGCCTTTAAGTTTGTAATAGATATTAATAGTTATATTGTTTAAGCTGAAAAGTATGCTATGGTTTTAATAACAAAAATTGATAAGGTCAGTTATAATTATTGTTATTGAAATTTATCTTTAAACTTGATAGAAAATTGTTAAATCTATACTTTTAGCAGCCTTAGGAATCTGACTCCATCATTTTCAATTTATTGAAAATAAAGCAAACTTTTAGGGGCTTTAAGAAGTTTACATGAAATTAACATGATTTTATAATGGTAACTAATTTGCTGCATAAATCAAAATTTAAGGAGTCAAAGGCTACAAAACTTTTATTATTAGAGAATAGAAATTAAAATATTTTTTAAACTTATTTCAACAAAATTATTTCCATTTTTTTATTTCTTTATATAAATCATTTTAATTTTTTCTTTTAAAAGACAACCTAACTTTCAAGTACAGTTCTCTTTTTTACAATTTAATATAAACGACTAAGAAGAAAACCTTATTATTTCTTGAACAAT
>MINK01174746.1:9053-19747 GCA_001735545.1 Phormia regina
ATTTGGAACGTAGGTAGGATTCCCTCCATATAGATCCACTAAGACGGGATTTTTGGAAATTCGAATGCTTAGGGGATCAAAAAGGGTAAAAACGGGGAAAATAGATAAACTTATAACTCGCAATCTAATAATGATACAAAAAAGTTGAATAGTTGTCGTTATTTATTTAAAAAAATAAACAGGTGTCTGGTACTTTTTTTAAAATCAGCCGTTTTAGGGAGAAAACGGGTAAAAACTNNGTAAAAACTGTATTTTGGTACTTTTTTTGGCACCATATGTATCTTTGAAACCAATGATACATACATATAAAATTTATATCGTATTCATAACTTATCAAAAAATGAGAAATATAAATTCGGTACTTTTTCGAAATTCAAACGTTTAAATTCATATGAGGATTTTAATATGGGATACTACTACAAATTAGAAATTTATTGGAATACAAAGGGGTAAAGGCGGAAAATTACATTTTATTCGAACTTATTAATGAATTTTTAATTACATTAAACATACAAAGATAAGATTAAGCAAATATAGTCCTGTGTGGATAAGAATTCACAAGAGTGGAATTCGTGGTACTTAGAAATCAAGAGGAGGGACTTTTTGGTACTATTTGTTATTCTAATGGTACTTTTTTGAATTTTCTGTAATATTTAACCTAGAAACATGAAATTAAATACGCATAGTACGATGTTGGAAAGAATTCACAAAGGGGGACGGACTTTATGGTCCTTTTTTGTTCTTCTAATGGTACTTTTTGAATTTTCTATAGTTATGAACCTAGAAACATGGAATTAGGAATATGTGGTCTTTAGTTAATGAGAATCCAAAACAGGGGACTTTGTGGTACTTTTTAGTTATTTTAATGGTACTTTTTGAATTTTCTGTAATATTTAACCTAGAAACATGAAATTAATTATACATGGTGCTATATGAGAAAAAATTCACAAGAGCGGTCTTTATGGTACTTTTATGTTCTTCTAATGGTACTTTTTGATTTTTTTATAATTATGAACCTAGAAAGATGAAATTAGGGTTAATGCGGTCCTAAGTGAATGGAACCAAACAGGCCCTTTGTGGTACTTTTTTGTTATGTCTGAATGTACTTTTTGATTTTTTATTAATTTATAAACCTAAAATGAATGNTGAATCCATAAGAGGAGATTTTATGGTACCTTTTTGTTCTGATGATACTTTTTGAATTTTCTATAATTTTTAATTTAGATACTTTTTCGTTCATATGATAGTTTAATATATATTTTTAGAGAATTTCGAAGTAAGTGATTCCATGTCATGGAAACCTTTACTGTAGAAGAATTTTTCATAAAAAAAAACTAATTTCAATTTATATTATTCAATAAAACCCTCGCAACGCCGGGTCAATCAGCTCGTATAACATAAAAAACAAAATCCAGATATGAATTTAAAATTCTATTAAAGAAATAATTATTTTTTTATTTCTTCTCAATTTTATTTTTATAATTTTTCGTTTATTGAGATTAAAATAACGTCCAAATAATTAACAAAGTGTATTATTAATTAAAAAAATAAATTTATTCATAACAGGAATGAAGTTGCGTGTTGGATAATTATTTATTTGAATACCAGGAATAAATAAGATTTCATATATTTTTTATTGTCTTGATTATTAAACAATTGTTAAATTGTATAATTATTTAAGCCAAACATTTTCCACTTAAAAAATGTATCTTTTTCAGTGGTTACTGGCTCACCTTATTTTACCCTCCTCATTTATATAATTTTAAATTTTTTTGCGGAATTTTTTTATTCAATAACAAAAACATTAATTAATCCGTCAATATGCACTTTCAAATACGTCACAAATTAATTTTTTATACAAATGTACATATGTATGTATAAATTTACTTACATATATTTTTTTTTACTTTGCGAATAATAACAACAATATTTTTATGGCTTTTGATTTTGTTATCAATATTAAAAAAAACTGTTGTAATCTTATTTTAAAAATCGTCATTTCAAAAATAAACAAAAATTCGCCAATTTGTTTCATTTTTTTAATTGTTTATTCATACTTATGAAGAGCTATTGGAAATAAAACTAGACATAATCAGTTTTAACCGATTTCTTTGATAGAGTATTTAAATTATATTAGATTTTTAGCACAGTAACAAATACTAAAATTATTGCAGCAAGTTGAATAGGTGACAAAAGTTTTATTTTTAAATAATGATTTGCAAATATTAATATTTTTTGATTTCAATTTGATAAACATAAGCCTTGGTTAAGTTTTTTTTCTTTAATATTTATACAGCAACGCCTACATCATTTACATGTGTAAATAAAATGTAACTCTAAAAATGTATTTACCCCTATTAAATAATATATTTTTCTTTAAAATATTTCTTTGTTTTAGATCATGGTTTGATGGTGTAAAAATGGGTCCACCCGATGCTATTCTGGGTGTTACCGAAGCTTATAAACGCGACTCAAACCCAAATCGCATTAATTTAGGTGTTGGTGCCTACCGTGATGACAATGGCAATCCTTGGGTATTACCCAGTGTCCGTAAAGTATGTTTTATTGTGTAAATTCTTTGTTAAGTTTTTTTCATTATATATCTTATATATATTTTTTTAGGCTGAACAACGTGTTATTTCGAAAAATTTAAACAAAGAATATGCTACCATTTTGGGTATTCCCGAATTTTATAACAAGGCCATTGAACTGGCTTTGGGTAAAGATTCTCAGGTTTTACATGAAAAACGTAATGCTACAGCTCAAGGTATTAGTGGTACTGGTAGTTTACGTATCGGTTCAGCATTCTTAAGTAAATTCTGGGAAGGTAATCGTGAAATCTATGTTCCAAATCCAACATGGGGTAATCATATACCAATTTTTGAGCATGCCGGCGTGCCAGTGAAAAAGTATCGTTATTATGATCCCAATACTTGTGGATTGGACTTTAAGGGATGTTTGGATGATATTAGTGTAAGTAATAGATAAAATACAACTATTATTATTTTTAAATTGAAACAACATAAACCCAACTTTTAATTGCAGAAAATTCCCCCTAAATCGATTATTATGTTACATGCTTGTGCACACAATCCCACTGGTGTCGATCCCACCAAAGAACAATGGCTAGAACTTTCCAAATTAATTAAACAAAAGGATTTATATCCTTTCTTCGATATGGCTTATCAAGGATTTGCTTCCGGTGATGTAGATCGTGATGCTCAAGCCATACGTATTTTCGAATCCGAAGGTCATCAATATTGTTTATCACAAAGTTTTGCTAAGAATATGGGTCTCTATGGTGAACGTGCTGGCACTTTCACTGTAGCCTGTGCCAACAAAGAAGAAACCGATCGCGTTACCTCACAAATAAAAATCTTAATCCGTGCTTTATATTCCAATCCACCCATTCATGGTGCACGTATCGTGGCTGAAATTTTGAATGATGAACCATTGCGTGCCGAATGGTTGAAGGATGTTAAAGTAATGGCTGATCGCATTATTGGTGTGCGTGACAAACTGAAAGCAAATTTGATTAAAAATGGTTCCACAAAATCTTGGGACCATATTACCAATCAAATTGGTATGTTCTGTTATACTGGCATGAAACCCGAACAAGTCGAACGTTTGGCTAAGGAATTCAGCATTTATTTAACCAAGGACGGTCGCATTTCTATGGCTGGTGTTACAAGTAAAAATGTAGAATATTTAGCTAAGGCCATGCACGAAGTTACAAAATAAACCGAAAATATTTGAGCTTCGAAACTTTTGCTTAGGTTTTGTTTAAGTTTTAAGTAAACAATTTTAAATTAATTTTAAGACTAAATTGCACTTATTTTCTATAAAAACAGTTTGCACTTACTACTCTCCTACCTACAATGGAAATTATTGTTAAAACATATTAAATTTTAATAAAAAAAAGTAAAATAAAAAAAATCAATTGCATTAGTTTTTTTAATTATTGGCTTTTTTAAGATTTTATTAAATAAACAAAAATATCTAATGATATACACATACATAAATATTTATAATGTAGAGCGTTACTTGGTAAAGCTAAGTAAACTTTATATTAAATCTTATATAATCTAAATTTTCTTTTCTAAATGAACTTAACTTTAAATAGCCTTTTTCTCAACAACAATTTTGTTTTTGTTTTTTTTTCACCAAAACAAAGATAGCCGAGATTAAAAACAAAAAAAAAAAAAACAATATTAGAACCTAAAATCACGGTTTATTGTAACGATATCTTATTTTATCAGAGGGTTCACAATATTCCTTAATTATTAATTTGCACAGGAATATATGGAAAACTATAATTATTGCACATACAGAAACCCAGAAAAGTGTTGGTAAGCCACCCAACTGATGGCCATGCCTATGTAATGATATAACATGTTGTTCATGAGCAGGAGCTGAAAATAATATTTATTATTTTTGTTGCTACAATGAAGTATAAAATTAAAAGAAAAGCTTACCTTCAGCCACCTCTTTAACATGTAGAGCATCATGTAATTCCACCATATGCTGTTTATCTTCTGTTATATAAAGAATAGCAGTCAATGGTTCTGTTAGTTTCACTGGAAATTGTCGTCGATTTTGACTGAAATGCAAAAGAATTTAATTTTTTACAAAATTTTACTACATGTAAGTGGAGGTATTTTATGATAAAAATTTCGTTTTTAATTATCCTTTTAAAATTACTTTTAAATTTCAAAAATAAACAAATTATAAATTATCCCAGGAAAAATTTTATTAGTTTCAGAACCCATGAAAACAGCCTGTACTTGTTCTACTTTGGCGTTACGACCAATGATTTTTGCTTCAAATTGTCACCTCCAGAACTAATTCTTTGGAATTGTTAATGTAGAAATCATATAGGATTAATTCTTAAGCACTAGTTCTTAAAAACATTTCTTAATACGAATTTAGAATCAAAATAAGGTTCTACACCATTAGTGTCAGTATTGTTTGTGAAACCAATAGTTCTGAGAATGTTATTAAAGAATTTGAAGTGGTTCTGGTTACACTAGTTCTAGAACTAATAATTTTAGAACATGTTCTTGTTTTATCCTTAACTTCCATGTTCTAGAAAGTAAAAACTAACGTAGACGGTAGGTTGACTACATTTCTAATCATTTATGTGCTTCTATGAAATGATTGTAAATGTAAAATTTTGTAATATATTTAAGAAATAAATAGGTAACTTCTATGACCTAATTCACATATATAAAACATTTCGAATCGGGGTTATGTGTTTGATTTTAGCAATATAGCTGATCAATAACCTTAAAATATTTTTGCGTTTAAAATAATGATTGTCATTAAGAAACCTTCCAAGTAAATGAATTAGCTTTTCCTCTAGCACACATCTTTCATCTACACATTTGTTCCGGAGTTAGACGTGATTAATTGTTTTTTCAACACTCTTCTAAATACTTCTTTGTGGATATTGTCTGTGATAGCATTAAAATTTTTTGGAATTCATCAATGAATTTTTACTATGTTATAAACCTGATAGTAAAGTGCAAGAATTTGCGAAATAATTTTTAATAAATTCCATTAAAGGGTGAAAAAATTATGACTTGTACGCAATACTCTTCTCGGGGGTACATTCGTCAAATTGGCTGGTTGGATTTACATAAAATTTGGAAACAGGTCCATACGTATATCTTAGGAGCTTAGTTATGTGAGTTTAAAGTAGGGTCTCTCTGACCGATTTAAAAATAATCACCTTGAAGCTTTTGAGAAGAATTTTGAAATTATTGATATATTATTATATGTGATATAAAAACAAAATGTATGCATTAAAATATTCTTCAATTCTGCCTCAATGTGCGATGTATAATTTAAGCAGCGTTTCAAACTTAACTAAACTAGATATACGATTTATCTCTACAGCTAAATTAAAATTTTCCTTTAGAATTGAAATTACTTACGTTAACAAAACCGGTTCATCCACACAACCACCATCACAAGCATAATAACTGCGATCGGAACGATCTAATGCTACATTAATGACAGCCTTATTATCTTCAGTAACTGTTATGGTTACATTGACATGTGTCCGATTGCCATAATTTAAACGTCGAAAATGAAAATCACGATGTAAATATTTTGGATGCATATTACACTCCAAATGTTGATTACTAAAACGAAAACTGCCAAAACTTAGCACCATAGCTTGTATGACGCCCGATGATCCAGCTCGGATAAGATTGTGGCAACCTTGTTTTTCCAAGGTAAGCATCCAAGTAGATACTAGTTTATTTAATTTTTCTAATGTATCCATGGGTAACCATAAATTGTCTGCTTGTAAGGTATGATATGAATCGTAACACCCTTCGGCATAGGTTAAGGCTTTTGCAATATCCTGTTTTGAAGGGGCCGATACAGAAGCAAATTCTTCAAACTCGTAACTGCGTGTTTGAGAGAGAACAGCATACATGGTGGCGTTAATGCGATCACCGTTCAAACTATTTTCGGCTTTTGATGTGCTTATTGTAAAACCGGTAGCCCAAAGATCAGACCAAACATTTATGTGAGATTGTCGATAATTGTGTATTGCTGTACTAGCCGATTCAGATTTGCTTTGTAAACTTTGTAGAACCTTTGTCATTGCCATAATAGCTTTTTGTTCGGTTTCCTCTATCGTGGTGCTGACTTGTTGCAGCTGTTCTTTCTTTAAAGGTTTTGAGTAGTGAACGGCAATGGGAATTTCCATTTTAACGCTGCCACGTTTCTTCAACTGTATGTTACGTGACATTTGTGGTTTCACTACGGTCACAACTATTACGACTGAAGCATCGTCAGGACTTGGATTTATGGTGCCTGTTATAACATCAAATTGTTTGGCAGTCTCTGTCGAACCCAATTGTATGTTACGTGTCGTAGGATTTTGAAAATGTACACGTGGTAATATTATGTTCACTTCTTCCATTGTGTTGCGAGTATTGGTGATTTTGATTTCTTGCATAAGGACACTTGGATGTGTACGATGTGCATAGTAAGAATAAGATACAAACATATTTGAGAAACACTGGAACCTAAAAGGAAACAATTCAATTTATTATAAAACCTACAACGTATTTAGCATTTATGAATAATTGCCTCCATGCAATGCCAGTCAAATATTCAACAACTGTGGCTTCTCTGCCGGCTTCATCGGTTTCTTTAACCGATACAATTGGGTGAAATTGTGTGGGCAATTGCATTGCGCGTCCATATTTTATATTTAAAGGAGCATCATGTGCTATTTCTAGGCCGATATATCCGTTTCCAACATAAGGAATAATGTTACGCTCCTCTGCCAAAGGGGGGACATGACGTATGTTTGCATCAAACTCGAAATTTTGTAAGAAAAATGGGGTCAAGCGATCATCCATACATTGCATCAGTGGATCTAAATATATTAATATTACTTAAATGTGTATGTACTTATCCAAATAAAATTATTAACAAACCTTTCTTTTCTGGTGCATTCATAAAAAGATATCTAAAGATGGGTGGTAATATGTAAAAGAAAATACAGACTCCCAACATCACCGCAAAGAGTCGACGATAGGAAACAAAGAGTTTCCTTGTTACCTCAGTAACATCGAATTTATATTTAGCTGTACGAAACATATTACTTAATTTAGTTTTTTAAGAAATTAAACTATTATTTTCTTTTTTTTTTAACACCGGTTATCATAACTTCATTGTTTATCGTATTTTTTTTACAACTAACCCAGCAAACACACAGGTTTGATATCAAATGATTTGAAATCAAATCCTATCTAAAATGTCAAACGTACGAGAAAGTAAACACACGCTTTTTTCATGTTCGAGCAATGAACAAAATTTTGTGCGCACATGCATTTGGATAGTGTGGATGATTCATGTTTTGTTCTTGTTCGCACAATTGCTCGAGCAACCATGTCTGCTATCAAACGTCATTTTGTATGCAGAAGAAGAGGCGTTGAATGTAAAAGTATCGAAGTGATAATGTCGGCAAACAAAAAATTGTGATTTGTTCGACAAATGTTCTGCCCACTCAAAACTCGCACAACTACAAAAACAACAATTCCTTGTATTTTGTTAGTGTAAAACTACTGCACAAAATGTCAAAATGATTTGAACAGAAAATGAGGGACTAAAGGATAGAAAAAGTAAAATACTCACGAAAGTATTTTGATTGTTAATACAATAATAATTATTTGTTAATACAATAATTTTATATTTATAATATAACTTAAGTATGTAATTTGTAAATATTTTTGTTTAAAATAATTAAATAAAAATATATAAAATTTACAGAAACGCCAATTTTAGATCTTTTTAAAGAAAATTATCTCAAAAATTATTTTCAAATATCCGCTTCGTGTAAATATTTATTTACTTTTCAAATTAATAATTTAATCATGATTAAATTAAATTTAAATTAAATTTTTCCAATTTTGCTGACAAATATTTATAATATTTTTAAATAATTTGATATCAAATTGAGAAAACACATTTTTTCAAAATTTTGTTAACTAGTTTTAAGATTTATGAATAATTTGATAATAACATTTTTAAAGTTGTTCTTAAGTTTGATAATCATTTAATATAATAACATTTGATATCAATTTGAGAAAATATAATTTTTCAACAGTTTTTTCTCAAATGATTCTCAATTTATATTTAAACTCGAAATTCAAACCTCTATCCACATTTGACACATGTTTGAGAAACATATTTAATATCAATTGATAAAGTCATCATATTCCAAACGTTTAACACCGTGTTTGCTGGGTAAGCATGTAAACAAACAATATAAATTAACCTAAAATATAATCTGTAAACATTAAAAGGAATATTTTTAAACGTATAAATTAGAAAATACACAATTATTTACGATAATTTAAGAATATGTCGAACGACAAACGCACTATATATGTGGGTGCTTTAGCCGATGAAGTAACAGAAAAACTATTAAATGATGCATTTATACCGTTTGGTGATATAGCTGACATACAAATTCCGGTCGATTATGAATCGCAAAAACATCGAGGTTTTGCTTTCATAGAGTATGAATCCGCTGAAGATGCTGCAGCTGCTATAGATAATATGGTATTTTAATAATTATATATAAAAATGTTTTATTTATTCAATACAATTTGATATTTTTTGCTTAGAATGATGCTGAACTTTGTGGACGGACCATAAGAGTGAATTTAGCCAAACCGGTGCGTATTAAGGAAGGTAGTTTCAAACCTGTATGGGCAGATGACGATTGGTTGCAAAAACATGCTGGCGCTACACTCAAAGAAAATGAAAGTGAAACCGTTAATACCGAATCGATCCAAAAAGAAAGTGAAGAGTCAAAAACTCCATCCACAGGTCCGGCTGTTATAGAAAAGTCTGAAAAACGTAACCCTCAGGTATTCTTTGATATACGTATTGGTGGCAATGATGTAGGTCGTATCGTAATGCTTTTACGTGCAGATGTTGTTCCGAAAACAGCAGAAAATTTCCGAGCTTTATGTACACATGAACACGGGTTTGGCTATAAAGGCAGTACATTTCACCGTATAATTCCAGAATTTGTGGGTACAACGTTTTATTTTAACGAATTAAACGAAAATAAAATTGTATTATTTTACAGATGTGCCAAGGAGGTGATTTTACTAATAATAATGGTACGGGAGGTAAATCAATATACGGTAAAAAGTTTTCTGATGAAAATTTCACATTGAAGCATAATGGTTTTGGCACTTTATCAATGGCAAATTCTGGTCCCAATACAAATGGTTCACAATTTTTTATATGTACAACAAAGTAAGTTGAATTGCAACATAATATTCAAATACATTTTGTGTATTTTTTTTTTTACCATTTTCATGTTATATAAAAATTTAATTCAAATTTTAAATCCAACTCATATTAAGCTATTATACCAACTCATATTAAGCTATTGTATCATAACCAATTTGGGCATTATTATAAGTTAATAACGGAATGATTTAAAACCATATAATAATTTTTCTAAGTTTTAAATAAAATGTTCTGTGGCAATACAATGCAACCTAGGGACAGATTTTCTAATAAATTTTATTTCTAATACATTTTTAGAACAGATTGGTTGGATAATAAACACGTTGTATTTGGACATGTAATAAGCGGGGCTGATGTGGTACGTAAAATTGAACGTTGTGGATCTAAGGCTGGAACCCCCTCCCAAAAAGTAGTAATATATTCTTGTGGTGAATTAAAATAAATATATTTGACAAATAAAATAATCCAAATTTTAATAAAAAGTTTTTTTCCTAATACATATTATTGATATAGTTAATATTATTAAAACAAGATAATATTCCTTAAGGAGTACAATTATGTGTAATTTTGTTATAGTGGAATCAATATTTAAATTAATCATATTTGCAAAAAAAAATTTCTGTGAATACTTTAATACAAATTTCCCTTCCATGACGTAGTAAATTTATACCTTTCAACATACTGTTAATTTTTTCAATGTTCAAACATCAAGCATCACACACCAGGGCACATACAATATTATGGTTTTGCTTCTTCATGTAAACAACAAAACATAAACGAATTTTGACAGATCTCCGACACCAAAACAAAATCATCTGGGCAGACGATTATACTTGTTCAGTGTACCCATAGTATAATTAGAAAGTATACTCGTAAGAACAGCTGTTTTACAATTTTTT
>MINK01174747.1:0-16538 GCA_001735545.1 Phormia regina
TTATATTTGTTCATATCTGAACTAAATGAGAATTAATAAACTAACAAACTACTGGACTCTTTTTTATCAATTTAATGGATAAAACTGTAGTTTTAATACTTTACTATTAATATGTTATCATTTTTGAAGTAGTAACCTATGCAATGATACCAAATATTTGCATAAATACTTTACACAATTGCTTAAAATGTAACTGAAACTTGACCACCTTTGGAAAAATTTGGGGAAACATAGAACTTTTTTTGGAAATAAATCTACAACTTCTAATCGACAGGAAGGATTTTAGTGAAGTTTGGTATAGACATAGCAAAGCAGTGCATAATGTTATTCTTAGAAGGGATACCTAAAATATCCCACAGGTGCGGAGCTAAGATAGCTCAAATTAGAGTACCTCTGAAAAAAATAATCGTTTGTGTGATAATACCAATAACAAATTTGCTTCTATGTCCTATTTTTCTCTTATAGTTTTTGAATTATTTGCGTTTGAATTTTGCATAAAAATTTTTCGCTCAGTGTATACAATAAATAGCTGAATTATAATAGCATATCAACAAAATTTGATGTAGGGTATACATTAAACAAATAGTATGTTCAATTCTATGGTTCAATAAATGAAATATGTATTTTTAATTAATTTTTATTGGTCATTAATTTCTATTAAGTTTTTTTTTTTGTTTTTTTCTTAAACATTTTATTGTTTTTGAAGTTATTGTGGAGTTAAGAATAACAGCTTTGTTTGCACATGTAATAACATATATTATCTAATCTAAGAAAACTTTTTGACATAACGATTTACACAGCAGGAATTTGTATTAACACGAGCAATAAACGTGAAAATCAAATATGTTAACTAATGGGGTATTTTTTTTTAAATCCAATGACGAGGGTATTTTAAAAAAAAATCCTTATAATATCTAATGAAGAAATTAATAAGTGTGTTACAAACTCAATACCTTCAAAAACTGGCATTTATGGACTAAAAAGTATGGAAAATTGTTGTAGGTCTTCCTCCATATAGATCCATTAAGACGGGATTTTTAGAAATTCGAATGTTTAGGGGGTAAACCTTATAGCTCGCAAACTAATAATGATACAAAAAAGTTGAATAGTTACCGTTATTCGTTTAAAAAATAATTGGACAGGTATCTGGTACTTCTTTGAAAATCTTCCGTTTTAGAGAGAAAACGAGTAAAAACTCTATTTTGGTACTTTTTTTGCACCATATGAGACCAATCAACAAACAGATAATATATATGTCGTATTCATAACTTATCAAAAATTAGAAATAAAAATTCGGTACTTTTTAGAAATTCAAACGTTTAAGGGGTAAAAATCGTACCCATTTTTTTTGGTACTTTTTTCATAAAACATTTTTTTATATTTGTTAAAATTTTCATATGAGGATTTTAATATGGGATACTACTACAATTTAGAAATTTATTCGATACAATTTTTAAAACATCGATGGGTGAAAAAAGTACCAAAAAAGGGGTAAAGTCGGAAAATTACATTTTATTCAAACTTAATAATATATTTTCAATTATATTAAACTTAGAAACATAAGATTAAGTAAATGTAGTCCTATGTGGATAAGAATTCACAAGAGTGGAATTCGTGATACTAAAGGATATATGGTCCTATGAATAAGAAATCAAGAGGAGGGACTTTTTGGTACTTTTTCGTTCTTCTAATGGTATTTTATGAATTTTCTATAATATTTAACCCTGAAATTAAATACCCATGGTCCGATGTTGGAAGGAATTAACAAAGAGGGATTTTGTGGTACTTTTTCGTTCTTCTAATGATATTTTTTGAATTTTCTATAATTATGAACCTATAAACATGAAATTTGGAATATGTGGTCTTTAGTTAATAATAATCCATAAGAAGGGACTTTGTGGTACTTTTTGAAATTTCTATAATTATGAACTTAGAAACCTGGTCCTTAGTTAATGAGAATTCTTAAGAGGGGACCTTGTGGTACTTTATTGTTATTTAAATGATACTTTTTAAATTTGGCAAAATTATGAACTTAGAAACCTAAAATTTGGGATATGTCGTCCTAAGTGAATGAGAATCCATAACAGCGAACTTTGTGGTACTTTTTTGTTCTTCTAATGGTACTTTTTGTATTTCCTGTAATAGAAACATGAAATTAAATATAAATGGTCCTATATGGAAAAAATCTCAAAAGCGGTTTTTATGGTAGAGTTTTTTCTTCTAATAGTACTGTTTTGTTCTTCTAATGGTACTTTTTTTATTTTTTTATACTTATGAACCTAGAAAGATGAAATTAATGATATGTAGTCCTAAATGAATGTGAATCCATAAGAGGAGATTTTATGTTACCTTTTTGTTCCGATGGTACTTTTTGAGTTTTCTAAAATTTTTAATTTAAATACGTAGTCCTAAGGTTATGAAAATTCATTAGGGGACATTGTGGTACTTTTTCGTTCATATGATGGTTTATTATATATCTTGTTTTATTTGCAACAAATTTATGTTTATGATTAAAATTCGAGTTTTTGCTACTTTCAAATTTTTTAAATTTTTTTTTAATTCACATTTTTTGCGTAATTTTGTATACAATTTATTTATTTTTTTTCAGAAAACGTAGTCTCTATAACAGACTGGTGTAACCTACGAGATGCCCATTTTTTTGTTTTCCAAATTATATAAATCTTCGAACTATCTGTGCAAAATTTTTGTTTACGATATATCAACAGAAAAGTATGAAATGAAACTACAACGAACAATTTTGCCCATAACTTTTTTGTTTATTCTCTATATTGTCCTGAGCTATATCTTTCTATCAATAGACGGAAAGTAAAACAGACAGAAGGACGAATGCGATCGAAAAATCCTAAGCAATATTAGCATTTTTTTCATCTAGTTATCTTGGAAAAATATTTCACTTATTATTTTCAATGTTTGTTGTGAGTTTGATCAAATGAGTGACGAATAAGATGTCGTTTCTATAAATTATTAAACAATTTCAAAAAATCCAAATTGGTCCTACAAATAAATAGCCCAAAAATTAAATGTCTCCAGACAATCTCTTTCCAATGTTATTAAATAGTGGCAGGAAAATTTAACCATTGATAGGAAACATAGTTCGCGGACAAAAAAGGTCCACGTTATATTTTGAAGCCCAGTACTCAGACTTTTTGCTACGAAAAATTAATGCTAATGCGTAGTCAAAAATCTTCAGGAGTGGAATGCTGCAAACAAATTTAGAAGCCATGAAAAGGGTACGGAAATTAAAGTTTATAGAAAAAATCGTATTGTAAAATTCTCTACGAAATGTTTGTACTGAAAGATTATTTGCTGCTTCCTGGTCAAAATTTTTATGACCGAAAAACTGTCGAAATTTCCTAAAAAAAAAATAAAACAAAGAAATTTTGCAAAAAAATATTTTTCCCTTCGTAAGGGAGTATAATGGGTCTACATATTTTTAGTCCAATTTGTCATCACGTGACTTCCTAAGAACACTCTGGAGTGGTACCAAAACAATTACGTATTTTTTCTACCAAAAGTTGACAAGTCTCTAAATTATCCGTAGCTAATACCAGTGAAAAGATATTGGACTTTTGTGAAAAGAGAATTAATATTGAAGATTTTAAAAGAAGATGGGCAGCATATTCCAAAAAAAATGGCTGAAACAACTATCAAATCTCAAATTAAAATGTTACCAAATAAGGTCTTTAAGATCATAAATAGTGGTTAAAAGAATAAAAGTTATATTTTTCTATGATCTGCACTATATTATCAATTAAGCACAAAACAATGATATTAAGTTAAGATTTTTTCGATCGCACACCTTAGCTAGATCGACTTAGAATTTAACTAGGACCCAGAAAATATATAATTTATAGGGTTTTAAAATATTAAGATTTTAAGTAGATGGGCAAACTGATCCAAAAAATTGTATAAAACAACTATCATAACTCTAAAGCAAGAGTTATAATAGGTATACAATTTCTTAAGTTCAAACTCTTAGATCAACTGTTTCTTAATTATTGAATTTTATATATGTTAAGATTTTTAGAATGCACACCTTAATATTAATAGAAAAAAAACTAATTAAACTTTAAAACATTTATTTTTTTTTTACTTCAAAAATTTAGCATCTCTTTAATGACGTTATTGCATTAAAAATATTGCACTTCTGCTCTTGTTTCGTTAGAAAACAGACTATATTTCTCTTTTACACATTAATTGAATGAACATTAAAAATTACAATTTTATTTTAGTATTTTCCCAAATTAAATTGTAGTAATAAAATTGTCTTATATTACTAAAATCGTTAACAATTTCATTAATTTGTATAGTTTTAGAAATTCTATTATTGTAAAATGTTTTTTAGTTAAATGTCTAAAATGAATGGGAGTAAATAGTAATAGCTACTAGTTAAATACTCTTTGACAACGAACCATTCATTAATTTTATTTTTTTATTTTTTCATTTAAAATTGTGTTGTTGTTACATTAAACGTTTTAATATGTAGAACGAACACTAAAGCCTCGTTTGACAAAATTTTGTACAAAGTGTTATATGAAATGGGTACAAAAAATAGGTTTTTATTGAGAAGTTTTATAAAAATTTTAAGAGAAAATTATTGAGAGGAAAAATAAAAGTTCATATTTTGAATATTTTTAAAAGTTCTTAATAATTACCTTCAAAAAAAGGGAAAATAAATGATTTTTTAGCGGAAAAAGTGGTTACAAATTTCAACGAAAATAAAAATTTTACAAATTTTTAAAGAATTTTTAGCTAAAGCGTCATTTTTTGTTCAATAAAATATATAAATATAGTTTTAAGGGAAATACTTCAAAAAAATGAACAAGAAGTATAAAAGAAAAACATTCTACCAAAGACTACCCTGGTTTAACAAAAGAACTTTTGCAGATATTTTTCATCATTTCACTTCGTTCTAACGACAATACAATGTTAAATTCATGACTTCTTTAGCTCCCTTTTTAAGTTCCTATTTAGCTGGGTCTGTTTTTTAATGAGAACAATATGTTATAGCTATAGCTTCTTACACTGCACAGTGGTTCCAAAACGCTTTTGGAGCCGTTACAGATATCTCAATAAAATTTGAAATGGTCAGACCTTGGATTCAAGTTGATTTGTAGGAGTACAGGTGCCTAGCGTGTAGGGGGGAATGTGGGTGGCTCCCTAAAGTTGGCCATCTGCGGTATATAATTTATTTTTTGAAAAATTGCCAAAAAATAATTTAAATGACAGAAAAGAAATTTTATATAAAAATAGTCTCTGTAAATCTTTTTTAAAAAAATATGTTAACGTGTATAAGTTATCTCTTTTAGTTTATGAGATATTCTGGTCGAATTAAATTGTTACCTTATTACTAGCTACTTGATGGACTTAATATTGCTCTGAGAATTTTTCTAAAAAATATTTTCAAGATTTCTTTTAAAATTATATCAATATTCCGTTGAAAAATTATATCAATCTAAAGTTAAAACTTAAAAAAAAAAATTTGGCATTTTTTTGGGTTTCCAAAAAGGTGACAGTATATATATTTTAATAATTTTTCAAGGATTTTAAGATAAATCTTAATGCAAATACTTTTGAAGTAAATCCAGTGGAATTTGGGACAAAGATCTGCCCATAAGATCTATTTAAATTTTGTGAATTTTGTATTTTATTTTTTTGTTGTGTTTTCAAATTGCGTAACTGGGATCGACTTAAAATTGTTGTAATTATATAGATCTATATGTAAGGTATGCACCCAAAAAGGATTTTCTGCGGAAGATCCCTTATAACGACAAGGTGACCATTTTAATTTCAAAAAGTAATTTTTTTAACACGTTTTATACGGGATGGGATTTTAGGTAATTTTGTATAAAAAAGTGAAAATTTTTTTACATGAGTGATTTTAGGACAAGTTTGTGTATATTATAGTGAAATTTTAGTACAATATCGTTTAAATTCGTTTAAGTTATATTAAAGTTTAAACATTAACTTTATTTTAAAATAGTCAATTATTTAACACGTTTTATACGGTTTGGGATTTTGGGTATTTTCATGTAAAAAAGTGGGAATTTTTGAGGGCATGTTTATACAAATTATATTTAAATTTAAAATAAAATATAACCATTTTATTAAAGTTTAAATATTAACTTTATGTTAAAGAAACGAGAGAAAAAGGTATAATCTACCATGCCCAACCATATGAATCCCTACACGATTGCTTATGTGTGCCAAAATTTGAGAAGGAACCAATTGTGGACCTATACTTAAGTGTAATATAAAAAATACTAATTCAGAATATTACGTTGAGACTAAGATACACATGTATTTATGATCTTTTGGTTATTGACGAAATTGGGTCATTTATGCGAGTTATAGTCAATTATGAATCATAGCTCTCATTTTATAATAGAATCATAAAATCTTCCAGTGTCATTTATACTTATAAAAATGTCAATTGTGTAGAATATTAAGTTTATACTAACATTCGTCTGGGACTTATGCGCTTTAAAGTGATTCCCTGAGGAAGGTGTTATAAGGGAGCTATGGTCAATTGTGGACCGATCTTCATAAAATTTGGCACAAATAGGTATACTTGTATAGGACTTCTTTTAAGCGAATTTAATTGAGAGATTTATATTTTTAAGGCGCTTTTGAGTGTTGAAACCCTATTTCAGGGGAATATTTGTAGGGGGTCTAGGTAAAGAAATGGACCGATCTTCACCAATTTCAAAAGGCTTCGTCCTTGTAACATAAAAGTTCAACGAGCCAAATTTCAATAAATTATCTACAAAATTACGACCTGAACTTTATGCACAAGGTTTACAGGTACTCTAAGCAAGACGGACGGACGGACGGACATTTTAAGAAGTGATTCTGATACGATTGGTATACTTTAAGGTGGCCGTTGGATAATTATTTCTATGCGCTGCTAACATCAATACAAATTTCTTTAACTTACTAATGGTTTGTTATAAATTTCCTCTTTTTTTCATTTGTTAAACCAGACTCTAGTGTAAATGAAGTTGTAGTTTCTTTTTGATTAACTAAAATTAAATTTAAACACTTGTTAAATAATTATTGTTAATAGTTAATGATTACTTGTGTTATTATTGTTGTTATTTTTTTCTAAGGTGGTGTTGATAGATTCATATACATATAAAGACTAAGCAATTTGTCTGTATAATATAATTTGACATTTTAAATTTAGCAATTAAATTGTTTTGCATGCTTGCCACCATAAAATAACTGATTGGCTACAAAAGTTTAATTGAATATTAAAATGAATTTTACAGAAAACAAAATAAAGTGTTAATTTGTAGTTAAAAAAAAATACACAAATAAATTTTTAATAATGCAGGGGAGTTATTAAATATTTTAGGTGATAATTAATGAAAGGAAAAATAAAAACGAATATTAATAATTAAAAATCTAATAAATAATCGATTTGTTTTATGACCAAATAAACTTTCAGTTACTAATGTTTCTTTTTCTCAATTTTCTATTCAATTACACATTTTTCCATTGTTCGATTAGCCATCATAACATTGTTTAGCTGTCAAAATATTTTAATATCAAATAACTTACATATGTCCATAACCACTTATCTGTTTTATTTTTGCTAGTTTATGTAGATTTTGATAATATTTTCTAAGCCTAATAAAACTAAAACAGTTTGAAAAAAATTCCCAAAACGTTAAGGAAAAAGTAAACGTTTTACTAAGACATGATGTAATCATTTCTTAAGGCTTAAAATTTTACTTACAAAAGAAAAAGAAAAAAATCTAAACTATTGCTCCATTTTAAATTGTCCAATAACCAAGTGTAACATAAACCGAAACAAGTTTAAAAAGACAATCCAATCGTTTGCAAAAAAAAAAAAAATATCTTTATATTTTTGGTTTAACGCATTTTTATATTTTTTGTATCTTTTTTTTTTTTTTTTTGTAAAATTTGCGTACAACGCAATTTTTGTTTTTAAATTGTTTTATTTTTTTATTATTATTATTTTTGTGATTTCTTTTAGTTTTAAAAATTTATGCCGCCATAAATTAAGTCTCTGTGGACTTTGCAAAATGGGTCTATGTAGTAGATTTTGGTGTTTGCCAAAGTCCATGTTAGATTTTGTTTAGATTGAAAAGTTGACAGTTGGGAAGAGAGAGAGAGAGGAAAACGCTACAAACAATGTTTGAACATAATTTTTGCTTTGATTTAGTTAAAAGCAACATAAAACTAGATAAAAATCTTTGCATGTGTTGCAACACGCAAAAGACAGAATAGAAAAAAATAATAAATAAAAAAATATGCTGCAATAAAAAACAATTATCTACGCATAGTATTTATGTGTTATTTTTTGTTTTTGGGGCAAATACATATTTTTTTTTCTGCTAAGGCATTAAAAGTTTTAGAGATTATAGAGATTTTTTTATTGTTCTCTATAGAGAACACAAGCTTGAGCTTTAATTCTAAAGATCTTGATATAGTAACTCTATCAGTACATTTTTATTTGCTTTAAATACTTATTAATGTTCTGTGACCTTTTATATCCCCTATAAAATACAATTTAAGTCACTATAAAGCACCTTATTAAGGAGTGTGATCAAAAAAAGCTTTACACACATTTTTCCTCATAACTTTTTTCTGAAGCAATATTGAACATTGTTTTAGATCTAGTTATTTTTGAAAAATATGTCAGTTATTATTCTTAGTGACAACCATATTGATTTGTTTTGATTTTTGTGAAATTGAGCAGACCTAAAACCAGTGAAGAGATATTGAACTTTTGTGAAAAGAGAATTGAAAAAGACCGAAGGGGTGTCCCAAATTTTTGAAGATTTTAAGAGGAGATGGGCAGAATGTTCCAAAAACAAGTGGCTGAAACTGCTATCAGATCTCAAATGAAAGGGATACCAAAAGTTTATAAATAGTGGTTAGAAGAATAAAAATTATATTTTTCTATGATCGTTTCCAAGTTTTTGAATTTTATATATGTTAAGATCGTACTCCTTAAGTGCTCTGTAGCTTACAGTAAAGTCTCTATAAAGTAATTTTTTCTGTCCTTTATAGAGAATAAATTAAGTTGGTATAAAGACAAATTAAGTCGCTGTAAATTATCATATGATTTCTTTTAAAGAGGATATATTAAAAGCTATATAGCAGCTTATTATGTCTCAAATAAAATATGACTTATGTTCCTTTAAAGTGACTTTTGATGCCTTCAATAGATAACAACTTAAGTCATTATAAAGAAGTTCATGATAACCTAAATCGCCGCTTTTGATGTCCTTTATAGAAGAAAACTTAAGTCGTTATAAAGAGACTTTTGATGTTCTTTATTGAGAACAACTTAAATCGCCATAAAAAGATTTTTGATGTCCTTTATAAAATATACCAAAANNCAATTTTTGATGTTCTTTATAGAGAACNATTTGAGTCACCATAAAGTGACTTTTGATGTCCTTTATANAGNAAAACTTAAGTCNNCATAGAGTGACTTTTGATNTCCTTTATAGAANANAACTTANGTCGCCATANNGTGANTTTTGATGTCCTATATGAAGGACAATTTAAGTTACCACAAAACAAATTTTGGTATCCTTCATAGAGGACAAATTAAGTCGACTATTAGTGTTCTTGATAGAAGACTAATAATGTAACCAAACAATTTTTGATGTTCTTTATAGAGAATAGCTTAAGTCGTCATGGAGTGATTTTTTATGTCCTTTATAGAGGACAACTTAAGTCGCCATAAAGTGACTTTTGATGTCCTTTATAGAGAATAACTTAAGTCGGCATAGAGTGATTTTTGATGTCCTTTATAGAGGACAACTTAAATCGCCATAAAGTTCCTTTGATGACCTTTATATATGACTAATTAATATAGCGAAATCCAATTTTTGATGTCCTTTAGCGATATTTGATGTCCTATGTTGGTTACAAAGCCTCCTATAATATACTCGACTAAGGACAATTTAAGTCCCTACAAACATATTTTGATATCGTTTATAAAACACAACTTAAGTGACTTGTAATATTTTAAAGTGGCGTAGTTTTGGTTCTATAATAGATATTGAATTTAATTTTTACCTATATAACGAAAAATTATGTCAGCTAAGCTATTAACTTTAGATAAAAAAAAATTGAGTTTATACATTTTTTGATATTTGCAACTAAAGCAAAACTTTTGTAACGAATTGTTTCCTTTCCAGAAACTATAAATATTTTATATAAATATAGACTTTATCGTATAGAATGAGAAAGTGAAAGAAAATTTCAGATCTTTTGTAAGGGGTTGGGATTCAAAAAAAAATCTTATTTTTTACATTTTCGGCTATGAAATACACAATTACATTTCGTTTGTCGATTCGTGTCTTGGGATATAAGAAAATAAAACTTTCATATAAAATGGGTCAAATTCGGTAGATTACGTACATTAACCACTCACGATATTACGCTTTTTTGGTAAATATCTCTGTGAAAATGTTTTTCAGAAAATACTTTTCAGAAAATTATTATAAAATATATTATCGTTTAGAAATACTAGGATTTGAAGAAAAACTGAAGGAAAACTGGAACAAAAATATGAAAAATTGAGGTATTTATGAGATAAAAAGTAAACATGTTGTTATAGGTCTTATCAAGACATATAATAATATAAATATAAAATTTGGAAAGCGATTAAAAACTTCTTATATCAGAAGTAACTTGATTTGTGCCTCCTTAGCTCCTTTTCTAGGACGTTTTTCGGGTTCCCCTTCATAATTTAACGTTGCTTACTCCTCTGCTACACATATACCGATTTACATGTAAATCCAACCAGCCAATCAGAAGTTATAGATTTATTTCCAAAATTTTTTATTTATGACCTACTGTACACTATATAAGTAGTTTAAAATTAATTCTCAAAAGCTAATATTTTATGGCCTCTATAGCGAAGATTTTAAGGCGTTATATTGAACCTTTGTTTGTTCTATATAAACAAGACATTTAAAAATTATTTACAATAATAAATTCTTTAGCAATTTAAAGCATGACTTGAACCTTTAAACTATTTATCTATCGAATGATTCTTTATTTTTTAACTTAGCTTTCTTAGTTAATTAACACGTTTGGTAATTAAACTTTAACATCTTAATTTAATATTATTTGCAGCTTGAAAAATTTAACAAATCTTTAGAAAAATCAGCAGACTATAAAACTCAAGCGTTGGCGTTCTAACAGCTCAATTTAAAAGCTCATAAATTTGAGTTTAAGCAACACCTTAACTAAAACTTGAAAACCATTAAATTGTATTAAAATAAAACTATTTTATTTTAAAGTAAATAAAACAATAAAGTTATAAATTAATTGTTAACTTTAAATAGTGGTGAGTGAATGATAAGTATCTTGTGAAAATAATTCACACAAAAATTTGCTACTGTTTGAAATTTTCTTTTTTTTTAGTTAATTTCCTTCTATGGATTTTTGTCAGTTGATTGAGTGATAACAAGAGTGTTAAGTTAACTTAAACTTAAGTTTAAAATGTTTTGTTTTATGGCTTTTGTTTTGTTGTTGGGTATGGCATGCGATTAGTGGTGTCTATTAATACAAATAAACGCCTACACTTTGTGGTTGGGGAATATTAGCAATTTGGTATGCGTGAATAATTTATATGAAAAACAAAAGACTTAAGAAACGAACATGAGTTAAAAATTTTATTTTTTTTTATAGAATTTATAAAAAAAACTAAATAAAAATAGCTATGAATTTATAAAATATTTATATTTTGTAACAAATATAAACTTTCATCATCATAAGTGATTTTTTTTTTTTTTAATTTTAATAAAATTACTTAATTGTCTTTAAGTTTGTATGTTACTTGTGTTAACTTAATTTTTAGCAAAAATTTTGCTAAATCATTTGTCTTTTAAGCAAATATTATAACTCTTTAGCTACCTCTTAATATAATGGTTGAATATTTTAATAATCTAAATTAAAAACTTAAGAAAATCTTTTCAAGTATGCGTAATTTGATAAAAAAAACAAAAAAATTAATGCTCCGATTTGCAACACCATAGCAAAAACTTAAATTTGTAATTTCAAAATAATAAATAAAAAATTAAAAGAAAACTTGTAAAAAATTTTAAACATAAAAAACTACAAAATTTTTGTTTTAAATGTGTTACAAATAAAAACCTGTTAAAATTATTTACAGACATTTGGCAGAAGTAAAAGGCAATTCAGTTTGAAAATAGTGCGTAAACTACTATGGGTTTGTACAACGATGCAGTTTACTCTCTGTTGTTGGCTTAAAATTGTTGACCACTTACCAACAAAACTCAAGTTGACATTTAGCAAATGGTGTGTGTATATTACTAAAACTTTATATGGCTCTGTTTTATTTTATGGTTTTTATTTTTATTATTTTTGTAGAAAAAAAAGTTACAAATTGAAATTATATGGGCCAGTTTACTTGCCATGGCTATAAATAATATTGAGTTATTTTTTTCGATTTTGAAAAGGTTGATAATTTGTTTATAAGTATGTGTTTTATATATATTTTTTTGGTGTCGGTTTAAAAATATATTTTTGAAAATTGTTTGTATTTTTATTAATTTGTTTTTAATGTACTGTATGTAAGTACATATATATTTTTTTTGTTAGTTTTTCTTAAAATATATTTTTTAAAGTAATTATGTATTTTTCGAAATTACAGGAAACAATAAATTATTAAAAATATATTTTGATCGTTGATAGTGTTAAGAAAAGTTTAAATTTCATTAATTAAGTGTGTGGAAATTTGTGATTTAAGGATTTGAAAAGGCATTAATATTTTGTAAATACTTTACATAGAAATAATTAAATTTACATATTTAAAATAACACAGAGTTACAAAATGATACAAAATTTCTGCAGCACGGAGTTTTTCAGTCAACTCTGATACATGGAATTCATAAGTTCAAAGCCTCTAATCTAGTTTTTTCGAATAGACTATAGTACCCTTTATAAAACGCCATTTGTAAAATTAAGTATGTTACACTATATATGAAAGCATATCGCGAAAACTACTTGTCTAATATGATTTGAAAAAAATATAAAAAAATCTTATTAAAATTATCTTTTTAATGCCGCCAATAGTTTAAGTGATAATAAGTCCATTTTCTGAAAAGAAATTTAAATTTTGTAAATTTTTTTATCGTAAAAATTTAAAAAAATTCAAATTTGTTGCGATTTATCTTGCCATAACATAAGTACACTTAACTTAATGAATAATATTAGGGCATGCGGTCTAGACATTGCTAACTTTTGGCACACCAGATTTGCATCTTATGTGTAGATCTGATCCCTCCACTACTATCCATTTAGATCAACTATCCTTTCCAGGAATTTTGGGTTCTGTTCTATGCGTGCAATATCAATATGAATTATAGGGAGCTGTGTACACATTTCTACATTCATGATTTGAAGAAAATTAACTTTCAACAACTCAGTCTTGATGCTGCAAACTGTGGTTGGAATGACTGCTTGTTTTTTTAAGGACATCCATGACAAACTTGACAACTTTTTGGAAAATATCTCATATCTATTTGAAAAGTATGTTCCCCAAAGAAAAATTGTCATAAATTAATTTAAGCCACCTTGGTTAAATAACTATATTAAGTCTACGATAAAAACACGTGATAAGATGCATTCATCATGGAAAATAAAACCGAATAATTATAATTGGCATATCCAGAAATAAAGTTCATACTTTTACTAAACATATGATGAAATTGTACTATCAAACAAAATTTAATACTTATATTCCATCGAAAGACTTGTGGAAAAATCTTGGACATATTGGTTTTAAGAAGGGGAAGACTGCAGCGATATTTGTTCTGAAACCAAGTTTACTGGACCCACCCCAAATAAACTGGCTAATTGTAAACTACTCTTTTATAACACAGTTTTAAAGCCAATATGAACTTATGGGATCCAGTTATGGGGTACGGCCTCAGCATCAAATATTGAGAAAATACAGAGACGCCAAAACAAAATATTGCGAACTATAACCGCAGCCCTTTGGTATGTAAGAAACACTAACATACATAAGGATCTTAACGTTCCTTTGGTAAGAGATGTAATAAAAGAACATGCAGGAGCATATTTGAAGAGATTGGAAATACACCCTCCCACTAGCACGAAATATACTAAGAAGTAATGGACACATCCGATTGAGAAGAAAAAACATTTCTAAATATTACCGGAAATTGTGTTAAAAAACCATTTCTAAAATGTACTCTATACTTCATAAACATTGGAACACTATGGACTATATGTCAAGTGATACAAAACTTGGTTAAATGGATTGATTAAGTGCTTAATAGTTCGCATCTTAACATATGACAAAACTAATTACAAATCGTAATTAACAACTGTGCGAGATACGTTTTTAAGAAAAGAAAATGTGATCGAATATCTCAATTTTCAATAATGATCCTGGGATACAGTTTATCATCATACCTATAAATAAGAAATGTGAGTTACTAACACTCGAAAAACTGATTATATTTACAACTTTCATTATATTTTTTACTTTCAATTTTAATATACATTTAATAACTACTTATCGTCATCAAGAATATTGTTCATTAGTGCTTTGAAATTATGGAATAATTTACCCACCAAAATTAAATCCGATGACTTTGAACTGTCTTTTAAAATGGCTTCAATTAAATATTACAATAATTAATTTTTCTTTGTGTGTTAATTGTCTCTATGGATCTATGTTATGTTATTTAAATTGCATTATAAATAAATGTAATAAAAATTTGACAAAAATTCGGCGATTGTTTACTTTTTAACATTTTTTATTATTATTCCTTAAAGTAAAGGGAAACGGTTCAAAACTAGTCTCGTGACTGGTCCTTGCGGCTAGTAACGGTTCCCAGTTCTGTAATTTTATATGGTAGGAACGTGTCACTTTTACAAGGGGTTGTAATTAGAGATGACTTTGGACAGGTCACAAGATTGGTCCGAAAGAACAGGTTCAGTCTCAATTAATGAAATAAACATTTGATAAAAATTCAGCGGCAATTGTTACCTTTTTATCTATTTTTATTATTATTATTAATACTATTATTTTTGATTAAATTTATTCTTATTTTTATTTTATAATTTTTCGTTAATAATAAAAATTAAAACAAGTAATGGATTTTGTGATTCTTAAAACCCTCAATATTTTTCTTTAGCTCATATTTAAAAAAATTAAATTTAATATAAAGACATTTTTTTATTTATAATATGAAACTTTTTATAGGTATAGACAAGAGCTGTTTAAGATATAGCAATTTTAACATTTATATGACTTTAAAGTCAATATGATTCATTCATATTCTGTATTTGTAAACATCGATCCAGTATTGGCCACGAATCAAATATAAAAGTCCCTCCTTCAATTTTGGTGCGCATACATAATGGTATAGAATATCACAAGGTCGGGCCTGACCGACTAATTTTTTTTCAATTTATATTTTTCAATTTTATTTAATTAAAGAATTATGTTTTCTGATAAAAAGATCCTAAAATAAACTTCACTGATGGTTGTAGGGTGTTAAAACAACTTAATATAATATGAATATATATATAAAATTCGATACAATCGAACATTGCACTCTAACTTGTTTTCAGATTAATATTTTGTCTCAAATTGGAATTTGACTATGTAGGGTAAAGACAATTACAAAATCATATATTAACTCCTTATAATAGATGATCAAAATAAAATGAAATAATAATGAAAATATAAACATTAAAACGCCTTTGGTGTAACACGCATTAAGAAAACTCTCAAGCCTCACCAACAGTTTTAACACCATTTACAAGTTATTTTTTTTTTATATTTTTATTTTTTATTTTTTTTTCTAAATTAAGGCCATTTGGCTCTATCTAAAACTAAAGTAACTCTACAATATATTCATACAATATAAAACATTTAATTACCAATATGACAGCAAATGAAAATATTTATAAAAAAATAAAAATTGCAACTAGTGAACTGTTGTTTTACAGGCCTATTTCATCTAATTTTTAACTTAAATCGAGTCACAAATATAAAATAAGTAAAAGGTGTGGTATGTTGTATTTCGTTTTGATTTCTTGCTACATAAGTATCATTTCTTGTAAAAAATAAAAATAAAAACAAAAAATGCATGCGTAACAAAGTTCTGTGTTTTTTGTTTTAACTACACATGAAAATCGTGCCTAACGTTTTGTCAATAGAAAAAAAATTTAAAAATTATTTTATACCTTTAAGCCATAATATTTTGAGGTGATATTTTCTTGTATAAGCTAGTATTTATATTGTAATTTCAACTGGTTATGCCTAAAAATATTAACATATTTTTAGATTTTTCTATGTAATTTTTAAATAAAAATATTTGTCATACATGTTTAGCTATAATAACTAACATCGAATCCTTGAAAGTTTTTGAATAAAAATTATTAACGATATAAATAAGATGCATCTAAAAATAAATAAATAAATAAATAAATAAATAAATAAATAAATAAATAAATAAATA
>MINK01174749.1:0-10263 GCA_001735545.1 Phormia regina
AGTATAAGTGACCCTGCAAAATTTCATGAAGTTCAGTCCATAATTGACCATAGCTCCCATAGAAGACCCAATTAGGGGAATCCCCAAAAAGTGCATAAATACATGTGAATCTTAGTATCGACGTAATATTCTGTAATAGTATGTTTTTATTTTCCACTTAAAACAAGTATAGGTTCATAATTGGCTCCTTCCCGAATTTTGGTACATATAGGCAATGGTGTAGGGTATCATATTGACCGACTATACCTTCTTCTCTCGTTTCATTATGTTGTAGTGTGCTCTTTCATTACACACTGCTGTACTTTACACATGGCAGTAAAAACGCACTACAAACATAAACATAAATCGATCAAGCTGCACTTGAATGAATGAAACGAATGTTTTAAAGGATCATATTGGACAATATGATTGGCCAATTCTTCAAGTTGCGACTGTCGAAATTAGAGTAAGTACATGTATGAACAAGGATTAAGCAAGATAGAATGTAAATTAAAGTAAGTTAGAATAGTTTAGAATATATGTAAATTTTTGTACAAAAAGAGCCCGTTGACCACAAATAAACCAGATTCAGATAAAGACTCAAATCGGCAACAGCTTTGCCTTAGTATTTATTCAACAATCTCCTTTTGCTCTTACTAAGGTAAGATCGGCAATTGCTGTAGCGTAACCAATGGCAAACAATGGTCGAGATCTACAAAAAATAGTCGTATATATAGGTCATCTCTTTTAGTTTAAGAGATATTAAGCTTCAAAGATATAAAATGTTATTTTTGGAAAAATCTTGGTAATTGAAGTTTTTTCGGTGTAGCGAGTCCAAATTTCACTCGATTTTTTTTAATATATTTTTTTATTTTATTAACAACGAAGTTGTGTAAATTTTTGAGAAAAAATCTTTACGGAATCAAAAGTTATATGGATTTGAATTTGTATTTTGAAAAATCGATTTTTCGCCGCTTTTTTGTGAAAAAGGTAGTTATGTCCTTCTTGAGTTATAAAAATGTTTTCTTAAGTTTCTTTATAAGGAATTGTCCTTCAAACTATGGAACTAGGGTCTTTCAAAATTTACCCATTTTTTATAATTTTCTAATTTTGGCCTTAATTTCTCAAATTACATTTCTGGATTTAAAATAAAATACACATTTTTTACAAAGTTGAATGTGTTTTTAATTTTTTGGTAATAAAAATTTTTGCTCCCGCCTATCGGTTAGGAAGATATAGCAAAAAAACTTAAAAAATCCCCTTTTTTAAAGTTTTTCAGGATTTCTAATTAGAAATCCAAAAAAGTGACTAAAGGTCCAAATTCAGCATCCAAAAAATCTAACTAAGTGCGAAATTTCATTTAAATTATTTTGCTTTTGACCCCACTATGCAATGTTGAGCTATTAAGGATTCAAATTGGATGTCTCTAGAGTGAGTTTAATATTCTCATCCAAAGCGTCAACACGTTCAATGGTAGAAATTATTTTAAAATTCATTCGACTATAGCGGCTTTTCGTCCTTTTCTTAATCATGGCTAACGAAATTTTAATTTCGCTCACTTAAAGGATCATATATTTTATTTAAATACTTATTAGAATTTTTGTTAATAAAACCTGTGTAGTTTACTAATAACCAGATTAAAATCAAATGTCAGCATTAATGTTTTATGAAAATAACAGGAGTAACATTACAAAGTCCCCGTCCGATTAAATACACAAATATAATGTTTCATTCACATTTTTCTTCCGTTTGTTGGGGAAACTTTTTTTAATTCAGTTTGTTACAATCATTAAATTTATTTATTGAAGTAATTTCTGCAAAAAAAGTTTTACAAAATAAACAAACAATTTTGTAAAACTATATTACAAGCAACATATTCAGGATTGTACTTGTAGAATTTATGTATATCATTGGAATAAAATATTATCCTTTATATATAAATGCTGTGACAGAGGCGTAGAAATGAAAACAGCAAAAAAGATAAAATGTACGAAATATTTAAGTGTTTTAACCGTAAATTTCAGATAGTTTTGCCACAGCTAAAGCAGGAAGTTATTTGAAACAGTTTGGATTAAAATAGTCTGGTATTAAGAAATAGTCTGGTATTAAGAAAGCAAAATTTGATATAGATTTGCTATAAAAATACAATATAGATTTAATTTCACAATTAACTTATTTGGTTTCTTATGTCTTTAAAATTTTCCATATTGTTTGCTAATCCCTTTCTTGTTAGCAGACCCTGTAAATCATAGAGTCCAAATAAAACTACTTATAAATCACCCTCTTTTGTGTTATATTTTGCCTTTACTTTAAACAGCCTTCTGGGCATTTACTTTTTGTAGTTTTCATTTCATTATATTCTATGAAATGGTGAATTGAATTTATCATCTCCTGCTCCATAATTCTTTTTTTCGGGTTTTGTTCATTTCTTCCTTCAGGATAAAAACTGTTCAGACATTTCATTTATATTTCCATTGTTTTCTCTCTCTCTCTCTCTCTCTTTTATTTATTTTTGGTTTTATTTATATTTTAGTCTTGTTTGTTGATGGGGTTTTTTGTCGTTGTTATTGTTGACGTTGAACAAATGTGTTGCAACTCGTATATTATTATTATTGCGGTTACATTGTGTTGTCCACCAATAGCGAAAACATCACATCAATTCCCTTTTGCTAAATAAATAACAAATGAATGTGACTTTATACTCCTGTCACTTCATTTGTTTCTTCTCTATGTTTTTTTTATTATTCTTTGTAAGTATTTTTAGCACAACTGTTTCATCATTATCACTTGGGTAATGTTGAGTAATTATAACACTGACGAACGTGTGTCACAACTTTTGAATGGCGAAAGAAGAGCAGGAAAAAAATGAAAAGTTTCCTGACATTATGTTACAAATATTCACATGTTTATTTTGTTACAGTTGTAATACTTTTAGTCATAATGCTTAAAGCATTTTTTCAGGATTTTAATCGAAAAGGATGTATGTTTTGCTAGAGTTATTAGGTGAATAATATGAAAAGTTACTGCGTTGGATTTATGAGATTTTTCTTTAAGCTGTATATAATAACTTGTAAAAAATATATATATGTAAACTTTATTTTTAGATACAGATTTTTTAGCTTACAACTGTAAAATTCTTCATTAAATCCATTATGGAATTGGTTACTTAAATTCGTGTCCATTTGCTTCATCCAATATTTTTCAATAAATTTTCTACTCTAACGAATTATATTAATTTATTTATTTTTTAGTACCGCAATTATGCGTCTGGTGTGACCGTTTCTTTCCGCCACATACTATTTCCAGTGAGTTTTTAAAAATCAAAGATTTTTTTATTAATTAGAATAGAGAAAATATATTTCAAATTTAAGAAGAGTTAAAGTAAACTAAAAGGTAAAATATTATTGTGATTGTAAAAAAAAAAAATAAAAATTAATTTGAACATGTTTAAAATTTTACTAAAATGATGTGAAACTGAACTAGAACTGAACTATAATAGTAATAAAATGAAATAGAATTGAATTAGAACTTGAAATGAACCTGAATCAAACTAAATCAAGCTGAAATAGAATTCTACTATAACTAAAAAAAAGAACAGAAGTTGAGCTCAATTTAAATTTAACTAGAACTAAAGTAGATCCGAAATAGAACTGAAGTAGAAATGAACTAGAACTGAAGTAGAAATGAACTAGAAATGAACTGGAACTGAACTAGAACTAAACAAGAACTGAATTAAAGATAAAAAAGGAAAGGAAACTAGTCGGATTTAGAAATGAATTATAACTAAACTAGAACTGAATTAGAACGGAACTAGAACTGAGCTAGAACTGAACTAGAAGTGAACTAGAACTGAACAACAACTAATCTAGAAATAAACTAAAACTGA
The DNA here is from genome assembly GCA_001735545.1 of Phormia regina. NCBI lineage: Eukaryota > Metazoa > Arthropoda > Insecta > Diptera > Calliphoridae > Phormia > Phormia regina. The sequence goes on from MINK01174749.1 coordinate 3,866, forward strand.
TCTAGAACTCAACTTTACGAGAAAACTGAATTGGAATTGAACTAGAACTGAAGTAAAACTAGAATTAAACAAGAACTAAATTAAAGATGAACTAAAATCTGAACTTAAATTACTAAACTAAACGAAAGCTAACCTAGTCGGATTTAGAAATGATTTATAACTAAACCAGAACTGAACTAGAACTAAACTATAATTGAATTAAAGTCGAATTGGGAAAGGAAAATAAAACTAAAACAAAATTAAAATTAAGTTAGAACAGGAAGTAAACTAATAATTAGAACTTATTTGTTAAATTGAAAATGAAATGGGACTAAACTCATAACAAATTGTAGCTAAATTAGAGTCGGAAGATAACAGGAATTAAATTTTAAATAAAATTTAAAAATGGTGTATTTATCGCGTTAAGAATGTAAATGTATTGTCGAGTTGCTAAGAACTCAAATATATGTAATTACTGTTTGGTGTAAATCTATTCTGTGAATACATGTTCTTAAACAGTGTATTCCCCTAAACCCATTTTAAAAATATATGTATCTCATCCTTATTTAAAACAAAAGTATATTGAAATATATTTGTTTAACTTTAGTTGACTCACAAATCAAATAAATGCGCATAAAACATATTTTCACGTTCTTACTTCTTAAAGTAATTCAGCTAAAAACAAATATTCATTAATTATAACAACGCACTTCCGTTTCCCATTAATGAATTTATTTTATGCTTTCAGGCAACAATTTTAGCTTTTAAGGATAAATGAGTTTTCAAACTAAAGCTAAACTTCTTAACCTTGAGATGACTCTCTCTCTCCTTTTCAATACAACCTTTAAAGTATTATATTACACTTTTAGAAATCAATTCAAAGGGCTGTAATTCATTTAGAGCAAAAACCCACATATACATATGTAAAACCCTTAATAAAAATACAAATAAAAAATCAAAGTACCTAATACATATACCCCCAAAAAATTATATGTCCTTAAATGTTTTTCTCACAGTGCAGATTTAATGGTTTTAATGCTAGACAGATTTTTATGGGGGGATTCCCTCACTCACACTTATGCACAAACTCATACACATTTTAAATCTCTTGCATAGAATGTTGCCTGCTTTAAGGCAACAGCAGCATCAGCATCCCTTAAAAGTTAAATTGAATCAAACCTTTTTTTCAGCAACTAAACACATAAAAAACTTTCTCGTTCTCGAAACAAAAATCCAGAAGGTGGTGAGAATCCAAAAAGGAAAATTGGTTGGGGGGAAACATTAAAAACTTAACTGGCAGAGACACATGTTGTGAATGATAATATAAAAATACCGGCTAGCAACACTTGATAAATAACTGTAAATAAAACATTTTTGTATAGAGATACCATTTACACTTTACGTACTAAAAGAAACATACGAATAACACGTACACATACACAAATATTTATGCCATTTACGAACCATGTTTGTGTTAATAACACAAAAATAGTGCGTTCTAGTCGAATCTATACGAATTATGAAAACAATAACAACAAAATTAATAAAGATTGTATGAAAATAAAGGTAACAAAAATAATAACAACCACTTTTTCTCTGGCTCTCCAAAATAACAAACAAATTTAAGAAGAAAGGAATGTAGGAAAAAGGGGGTGTTGAAGCAGCAAGACAACTAGAAAAGGAAATTGTGGTGTTTTTTTATGAGGGAATGGTGGAGCTATTAATGTTACAGAGAAAAAGTGTGAAAGCAGCTTTAGGAAGGAAACAAACAAAAGGAAAACAAATTTCAACAACCAAACTATAAGTGAATCAATGAAAACGCACGCACTGAAATGTAAACAAGATTGTGGTTAGTATTGTCAACTTAATTCTAACTAAGAGAAAAACGCTAAACTAATTAAATATGTACGATGATAGTTTTGGAAATTTTAAAAACTTGAATAGAATTGAATTAGAATCAAACTAGAACTGAATTAACACTGAACTAGAACTGTCCTAGAGCCGAGTTAGAATTGTACCAAAACAGAATTAGAGCAGAATTAGAACTAAAATACAACTGAATTAGAACTGAACTGAAATATAACTGAAATAGAACTGAACTAGAACTGATCCAGAATTGAACTGAAAATGAACTAGACCTGAACTAGGATTAAACCATACTAAAACTGGAACTAATTACGACTAAACTACATAAGATTAAGAACTGACACAGTAGCGTAAATTAGATGCTATCATCTGGTCCGATGTTTCCAATTATTTGATATGAAATAAATTTAAAACAAAATTTTGTAATAAAGCTCAGACTGACTGAGAAAAGACTGAGTTTTGTACGTTTTTTCTTTAATATTTCGAACGTTTTATAAATTCTTTATAGCGAATTTGAATTGATCTAAATGGCTTTGTTTGATATTCGTGGTAACTGTATAGCCCAAGTTTAAAAGATATGTATGTTTGCCGATCACTAACAGCTAAGACCATAGTGAAAGTAGTTTAGAAATCAAAATATCAATTATGTCATTAGCTCTATTGTGTTGAATCAACATCAAATCCATTTCTGCAAATAATATTGACAGTGGGTTTGTTGTTGAAGGAATCACAGGCCTCAAACTCAGGCTTCTAATGTTGACCGTGAAAATATTCAAAGATTTTTTTTATTCATCCTAATCTTTAATACATTTATTGATTATCACAGGAGAGGAAAATAACCATAATTTCAAAATTGAGATCAGATATCGTCATTATTTAAATCATTGTATGCCTTTAAAAATGTTGTCTGAAATGTTTTAAATTATATAAAGTCCTTTACATTCTCATAAGGAACTTGGGAATGTGTTCGTTAAATGATTCAGAATAAAATAATTACATTTCCCTTTTAAACTTGTCTAAAAAAACGCTTAAACATTTACGCACTTTCACGCAAAAAATTAAAGCTAAATTAGCATTTCCTTCTTTTTTCCCACATATAATGCATACATACGTTGTTGTTAGTCTTGGGTGTCGGTATTGGTGTAGTTATTATTTACCAGTTTACCGTTACATGCACTGAGCAATTCATTGAATGAATGTATAAGAGAAGTTCTCTTAAGAGAATTTCTTTCTATAGTTAACATTAAAGATGATTATAATCAAATTATTGTCATAATGATGAGATACACAATAACTATACGACTATAAGAGGGTATAAGGTTGCTGTTGTTGATTCTACGATATGATGGGTAGTATGTAAAATAAATTTTATATATTTTATTTTGATTGAAAAACACACATGTTGTTGGTTACTTGGGTTATTGTTGTTGTTTTCAAGTTTTCAATATCGCATGCGCTAGTTATCGCAGATAAACCGATAAATTTTTATTAAAAAAAAAAGAAGAAATACCAAATAACATGCGGTAAATATCGTCTAAATAATATTGGGGGAAATGAAAAACAAACGAGAATAATAAACTTTTTTCGACGAAACGTAAAGTTATTTTATAGACAAAAAGGGAATTTTGTATGTATGCGAAGCCGGGGGGGTTGATGGAAGTAAAATGAAAGGCAACAGAAAATGAAAACAACAACAACAACGACAGTGGCAGCAGCAGCACAGTTTCAGAAGGTTTTTCTAACAACTATTGAGTACAATGTTTGGCAAAGTTGCGAGCAGCATCCAGTTGGGAAACGCAAGTCCGCAAGAAAATAACAGCTAACTAAAGATACCGAACGTTATTTAACGAGAAAACAAAAACAGTTCAATTTTTTTTTTCTGACAACTACAAAAGTGTACCCAAAAAAAGAAGAAAATTATATAGAAAATATAAAAGAAATGCAATAATTATAAAAGAAAAAAAAAATATTAAATAAATTTTTATACCAAAAAAAGTTAATTTTAAATGTAGCCAAGAAAAAAAGTAAAATAATATTAAATTGTTATACAAAATCTAATATTTGTTATAAAAAAAATCTTTAAAAATTTGAAAAATCAAAAATCTAAAAGAAAAAATCTTGTGAAAAATTACCACCCTTAAAATAATATAAAAAGAAAAGTGAAAAGTTTTTTTTTACTTAAACTTCTTTAAAGAAACCAATTTTATAAAATTAGTTTATAACCTTTAAATTGATTTTGAAGTAATTTATTGAACTTTGTAACAAATACATACATATACAACAACATTTATTTATACACACTAAATTTAACTAATACTTTAATAATTGTTTTTGTTGTTATTGCTGTTGATTTCGTTTTATATTAAAGGTGAAAAGTTTTTCTTCCAATTAGTAACTTTTTCACGTTTATTTTTACGTTTCCTTAGCCTATATTTCCGTTAGCCTGTTTTTTTTTATACAGTTCCTCGATTACTCTTGCTCTTCTCTCCCGGTCTTGGCTGTCTAAACACGAAAGGGCAATATTAATTGTTTTGCTTTTGGACTAGATTAGTTTGTAACGAAAAACTTTATATTTAACAAGAAACAAAAACAAAAAAGTGAATTTATTTTTTTATGTCGTAAAGGAGTACATTATGCGTAGGTTGTTTGATAAGTATATTGATTGTTCTAGTTTTATTATTGGGTTAAAATGATTTTGTCAAGATATGGAGGTTATAGGAATGTCTGTGATGCCACAAGTGGAATATGGATTTTTTTTACAGATTTTTTGTGTATTCAATTACTTTTATCTGTATAAAATTAAATACCTAGGTATTATGGGACAATATGCAAGTTTTTTGGTAATAAATGTGTATCTCCTAAACTACTGATTGTATCAAATTAAAATGTATGGAAGAGATGCAGAGGAGGATCTAATCTTTCAGAAAACTAATGTTGTAATCACCCGGTGATATTACGAAATAAGCTACAGGTTGTCAAAGTTCACTACCTCGAGTATGTATACAAAAGTAGCAGAGGAGTGTACAATGTTAAGTTTGGAAGGGGGGGGGCACAACAAACCCCTCAGGGGCAGAGCTAAGGGGGCTAAAATTTAGGTACCTCTAACATTTTTAATCGCTTGCCAAATTTTTGTTTCTCGTACCGTTTCAAATATTTGTTGTTGTAGGCTCTGTGAGACCTATAAACTTATTAAACTGTCTTATTAAAATTTAAAGTGGCGTAGTTTCGGTTCTATAAAAGATATTGTCTTAAATTTTTTTATATAACGAAGAATTATGTAAGCTAAACAACTTAAATTTTTTTGACAAAGTATATACAGTTAGGGACAAAACTATTTGTACACCCCATGCATTTCGTATATCTTCAATAATTTATAAAGAATAAAAAATTATTATATGTAGTTTGTTGCTTTACCATGCACCAAGACAACTTAATTCTCCTCCCCAATCACCTGACTTAAACCCCATCGAGCACTGTTGGGATATTTTGAAACGTAAAGTCGCTACAAAGCACGTCCGAAGCAGGGATGAACTTAAAATTGCTTTGGAGGAAGCCTGGAAGGAAATATCTCCAGATGAAACGAGAAATTTGGTCCGATCGATGCCCAGAAGATTACAGGCCGTGATAGATGCAAAAGGAGGACCCACAAAATATTAAATTTTTCCAATATAAGTATTATAAGTAGGTGTAGATTATATGTACAAATACTTTTGTCCCAATGAATTTTCATTATTTTGTATTTTTTTAAATAATGTGTTGGATATTAATTATTTTTTTTATAACTTAATTAAATAAAAATATATTAAAAATAATACTGCATACGACAATTTTAGGGTCGAATTTCGAGAGGGTTTTCAGAAAAGTGAAATATTATTATGTCGTAAAAAATCGTTTTTTTTTTTTTTGCAATCAGGGACTACATATATACAAAACAAACAGAAACAAAAATTTGGCAAGCGATTAACATTTTTTTTATGTCAGGGGTACTTAACTTTGAGCCCCCTTAGCTCCGCCACAAAGGGCTTTGTTGTACCCATCATTCAAACTTAACATATCACACTCTTCTGCTATGCCTATTCCAACCAGGCGATTTCCCAAAAAATTTCAGCACCACTGTGGAGTGTTTGGCATATCATATTTTTGTTGGTGTGGCATCGATGTTTTAGTTTACAAAAAATCTTTTTGAAAATTTATACGAAAGGGCCTGGGGGAACTGTTACCCAAAGCGCTTCCGATTACGCTTTACACACATTTACATAAGGATTTATATTGAAAACATTGCAAACAATCTTATAGCCCAGAAAATATTTAAAATATATAAAAAGGTTGTACCCATTCTTTAAAAAAAGAAACCAACGCAAAAATTCTTCATAAATTTTAAAACAATTAAAGATTAACCTACATTTAAAAACAAATAAATATATTTCATTTATGAACTAATAACGAAAACTTTCCAGTTCGCCTACGTAAAATGAAAAAAAAAGAAAGAAGCGAAAAAAAGATTCATTGGAAATTACACTATTGACATACATATATAGAGACACAAATACACA
>MINK01174750.1:7223-18726 GCA_001735545.1 Phormia regina
ATATTGCCACCACCAAACTTAACTGTCTTGTTAGTATATTTTGGGTCCAATCTCTTTCCTTTTGGTCGTCTTAAATTAAATTTAGACTCAGCCGAAAAAAAGACAGTCTTGTCCAATTTAAATGATCTCTGGCTAATTTAATTCGAGCTGAGCGATTCTTTTTAGAAATAAGAGATTTTTTCACAGAACGATAACAACCGAGACCAGCCTCATTTGCCCTACGGCATTGTTTCGAGAAAAGTGTACTCAAAATTTTAATATAGTAAAATTTATTATACATAGTTTTAGAGAGAACATAATTTCCTTCAAAATGATATATAACATGACTATTTTGTGTTTGCAACGTTTCTTGTAAATAAATTTGAAATAACAAACATTATTTTGTTGTTGGCCTTGACAAAAACCAAAAAAAAATAGTGATTCATCTACGTGTTTCCATATATGCTGATATACAAAAAAAAAATGAATTAGCTCTGCCGGTGTTATGATAGAAAAATCTCTTGTGTAGAATGAACTGCACTTGATGAAGTACAGATATCGTAACAATGAAACAATGTTGACCAATTCGAGTGCACGTAGAAAAACATATAGAGTCTTGTAACCCCTATAGATATGACAAATATTTTTCACTTTTCTAAAATTTTAACATTAATACTTAGTTTACTAGATACCTGGGGGAAATTTGAGCCAATTGCTATAATGAACCGGTCCCTCTGTACCAGTTGAGTACCAATTTACGGTTGAGAGGCAATTTATAAGATGCTTGTTAGTGTTTAACGTTGAAGACTATAAAACAACATACGCAGGATAACTACGGGTTTGATTCTGGGTGGCGCCATCGACTTTAACGAAAAGTTATAAAAAATAAACACAAATTTAATAAAAGGATTTAAAAAATATTTAAAAAGTAAAAAATACCCGAAATTTTATCAAATTTTTGTTATATTAATCGACACTGAACCTGTTCTCTATGACCTCCAATGACAACCCCATGTAAAAGTGACAGGTACTTCTGTGAACCTTTGAGAACCTGCAACGTTTCAAAGGGATGAATATTTAAAAATATTTGTAAAAATTATTTATAAATAATTCAAGAATTAATAGGGTTTCATTATTCAATTTTTAAAACCGTAAAAATATATAGATTTTCTTATACAGAAAGAACAAAATCTTTAGCTTATTGTGGATCATTAATTTCTATATTTAAGATGATATTAACGATTTTGAACAAATTTTATTTGCCTAATGTAAACGCGAAATATTTTTAAAAACCAAACATAAAAAAACAGCTGCTTGTGGTTTAAAAAAGTATTTCTCTTAAGCAGGCGCAAATGCAGCTTAAGCTATTGGGGAAGGAAAATAGAATGATTTTCATAACTATTTACTTAAATTTGATTATATAGTACAAATTTTTCACTAAGAGTCTCCATTTTAGGGAGGGAAAATACGCCTATTCCCTTCCCGTGTATTCGCGCATGGACTTAAGGAAAAAAATTATAATATTTCCTATTATATAACTTGCCATAGAAATGTATGAGGAATACTTAATTTGGCTAGAGGAAGACAAGTTTCTGAAGGGTAATTTAAATAAATTTTTGGCGGTTTTTTTCAATAAAAACTACCTACTCGAAATGGCAAACTTTGGGAGTACACCCACTTCCTCCTGACCCGCTAGGATCCTATACTCCTCCAAATAAACTTGAAAACACCTCAGATTTGACCATGTTTTATAGAGATATCTCTAAAGATTTAATAGTTACTGAATCAGTTGACTATGTCCAAACAGGACCAACTTTCGACCCGGCTTTTCAAGTGGAAATACCAGATGAAGCTTATTATGACAATGGTCTCCTAATATCAGATGGCAACATTGCTATCTTTACCGATGGGTCAAAAACAAGCGAAAGTGCCGGATGTGGCATCTATTCAGAACAGCTGAACTTAAGGCTGTCCTTCAAACTACCAAACTACTGTAGCGTTTTACAGGCTGAGATTATGGTCATTAAATTATCCGTTAAATGGATACAGTATTATGGGATATTACACAGGAATATCTATATAATTACTCAGGCGCGGATCCACGAGGAGGGAAAAATGGAAATTTTTCTCTCCAAAATGAAAAACCTTAATGCAAAATTTGTGTAAATTATTAATTTAAAAGAATTAGTTGTAAAAATCATTCTATTTTCCTCCCCCAAAAGCATGAGCTAGATCCGCGCCTGTACTTACTGATAGCAAAACGGCCATAAATTCCCTAGTGAATGTGTCACCACATTGAAAATTGTTCAAGAATACCGGGCGTTTCCGGAAGAGATAGCAAGACATTCGTCGGCTACCCTTATATAGGTTCCCAGACATAGGTGGTAAATATAAGGCGGATATACTTGCAAATGCCGGAACCACCCTGGATCATATCGAACCAAATTGTGATATTGGCGTATCTCTTACGACATGTAAGCAGCTAATCTCACACAATCTCTATAACAAAGCTATAGCAAGATGAAAAAGTGAATCCTCTTGTGTTGCGTCTAGGAAGACCTGGTCAAATATGGATGTACAGAGATTGAAACAATTGTTGAAGCTTCGCAGAATCCACATTAGAAATCTCATTAGGCTGATTAATGGCCACTGGGTCATTGGAAGACATACACAATGATTTTTGTGAAAATTGCCACGACGAGGAGGAAGAAGCATCTACAGAACATCTTCTTTTCCATTTTCATTCATTCGAGGACTTAAGATAGATCTATTTGGTGATCGAAGTTAAGCTGACAAAACTTGTCTAGACGATAATGGTCTGAATAAAATTCATTCTTTAAGACTATGGCTCGAAATGAACAAATGTTGCAATAACGGGACCTAATTTTATACCCAAATGAGCTACGCTTCAGGCAGCAGCTAATTTAACCTAACCTGCTGAATTATTTTCAAAAAAAGAGTTTTGGAATCGCTGTGCACTCCCTTCCAAAAGTAGAATTCACAAAATAATCCCCTTACGATTGGATACTTTTACTCCTCTACCCATAAGGAACTACAATACTCTATGGAGTTCGAGTTTAGGTTATACAAGAAAAATGCATAATTTTACTCACTGCACCTCATCAGTAATTGCATAATGAAATTGCAGGTGTAAAATATTTGCAACAAAATAAAAAATTGAGTTAATATTTATTATACTCTACTATATTGTATTAATCCTATTTAAAACGTTTGTCTTTCCTCTTTTTGGCGCGACATCAAAGTGTTCATTTGTCTGGTACTTTCCAACTCAATAAAAGTCCTTTTACAATATTTCACTGTGATGTATTTTTTTGTTAAGCATAAATAATTTCTTTTTGCCTTAATTTTCTTATACTTGATTATTTATGCAAAAAAAAATTTCTAGCTAAACCTTCTATAAAATTTCATTTAAATAAACTTTAAGCGCATAAATAATACGTGGTGCTAGAAAATAACAAAAAAAAAAACAGAAGAAAAGAGAAAATTATACAAAAATTATAAAAAAAAAGATAAAATAATAAAGAATAAATAAAGGAAAATTAATCACTTTGTTTGTTATTTGCACAAAATGAATAAAAAAAAAAAAACAACCAAAAAGCTAAATTGTTGAACACCATAAGGGGTCGCACAGTGAGGCCAAAGGCAAAATATTTGATAATTAATCTGTAACTCCTTAACTTCTGTTCGAATGGAATTGAAATGTATGGAAAAGTTGTAGGGGAGGGCATACGCTTTTAGAAAAATAATCCAGAAAATACTTTTTTTAAAAGCTTAGGTCCTACCCTATCACTTTCCCATATATTTCAAGTCAATTCGTCTTGCATTTTAGAAATTACTGTTTTATTAATTCGATCTTGATTTGTAGAAGTAATGATTTTTTGGATTTTTTCATATTCCAGTTGATTAATTTTGACACCCTGTGGAGTATATTATTACAGCATGGCTACAAAATAATTTTCCTCAAAAATTTAGTTCCTTCTTTACAATTTTTTTACGATTGCTATAGTTTAGAAGATTTAAATTTATTCGTAATTTGAAGTTGGTCAAATTTGGCACCCTGACGTTTGTCCCCTATTATTACAGGGTAACTATAAAATTATTTTTCCGAAAGCTTAGTTTCTCTTCTACAACTTCCACATGTATTTCAATTTCCTCTGTTTAGGAGGTACACAAATTTAACTTCCTGTGGCTTATCTCCTATTACTGGGTGACTATAAATACTTTTTCTAAAAGGTTAGGTCCTCCTCTATCACTTTCCCCTATGTATTTCAATTTAATCCAACTAGTATTTTAGAATATATTGACTTGATTTGTAGAAGTTATGACTTTTTTTCCCATATTCAAGTTGATAAATTTTTGACACCCTGTGGCGCATGACTACAAAATAATTTTCCTAAAAATTTAAGACTTTTTCTACAACTTTTTTACCAATTTCCCACTGTGAGTCGTTTGTTTCGGTTGAGTCAGTCAGTCGGTGGCAGTTATTAATTTGTTTTGCTTTTGTTAAGGGGTTTTTTTTTTCTTTATTTATTAATCAGACAATAATTTTGTAACTTTTTGAATTTTAAATACAAACAAAAATTCAAATACAAATGTTTACTACTGTGGCTGGCTGCAATTTTATTATTTGTTAAGAAAAAGGAAAGAGGTATTTGACCTTGACCTTTGAAATACATATTCACAAATCCACCCGTCCCCCCCATAGTTTAGTTAAATAATTGCTGTACTCTTATGATTGGATAAGTAGTTTTATTTATGTAGTTATCGTTGTTTTTTTTTTTTCTTCCAATTAGAGGTTATGGTTAAAGTGGGCTGTTGGGTAAGTAGGTAGACGCGATAGTAAAAGTATGTAGTTATGTTTGTACTCATGTTGTGGCAAAAGTAGAGATTACACACAGAGTGATAAATTTTATTTATTGTTACAAAAAGGGTTTTTTTTCAAAGCTTTTCTATATAAAAATAAAATATCCCCACCATAACAAAAAAAAAAAATATTTATATAAAATAATGTTACATTTTAAAAGCTTAACATTATATTGAAAAGACGCTAAAGGAGTCGCAGAAATTGTGTGCGAGAAGGAAGATGAAGTACAAGCAAAGAAAACATATTTTCTGGGTCAATAGGATTAACAAAAAAATATATATTTATAAAAAAATACCAGAGAGATAAGATTATAGACATTCTTCATACATAAATACATGTATAAAATAAGAGTGACAACAAAATACAATTTTGTTAATATATACGGTAGGGGATAAAAGTATTCATACACCCACCACGATTTTATTAGATTTTTTTTTTATCTTTAGGGTTTGATTTAATTTTTTAACCACCATCACTACTTAAGTGATAAGACAACAATTCCTTAGCACATATGAATAGAAAATATATTTATCGGAAATGCTATAAATAAACCTAAAATTCTTAAGGAATTTGCATTTGAAATAAGGAATACTGTTATACTTATGAAGGCCTGAAAAAGTATTAGTTTCAAAAGGACCAAAAAGTAATTTTATATATTGAAAGTAGACAACTAATATTTATTGCAATAAATTTATTGTAAATCATAATACATTAGATATTTTTAATATGAATATAATATTTTAATACTTTAATTAAATTAAAATCCCATTTTTGGCCCTAAAATAAATAAATTGATAAACTGTTTTATTACATTAAGGTGTGAGTTGGGAAATGTTAATAGAAAAAAGAAGACATTAATATTATTTAATTTATTCTTTAGGATTTTATTATCTACACCCCTACTAACTATTTGAATATGGGTCTTGCTAACACATATTATTTATAGGACACTTATTATTATTAGATATTATTTAAATTAAATTTTATATAATTTATATGTTTAGACAAATATGTTAAGAGCAAAATAATTTACATATATACATTAGGATGGCTCCGTTTGTATGGAGAAAAAAATAAGGCATCAAATTTCTGCATTCTAAGACATCGTTTCTCAAAATTTTCGTCCTGACATTACCCTTTCATGAGCTCGATCCAATTTTTCACAAAATATTAAGATATTTGAATTTTTTACATATAAATATTAAAAACAATATAATCCTAATCTAGCAGTTATACTGAAACAGTTTTTAAGTTTTTTTTTTTTAATTTCCAAATTTTTTATATTAAAATTTATAAAAGTAATTCAAATATTTTTTATCTTTGTTTAATAAAAAATAATTCATACCCTTCGCTATCTTGCCGACAAATAATAAAACGTCCGCCTTAACGTATGCTTTCATATTTATAAATCGATTTTTTTTTTTCAAACTACGAAAATTTGGATACAAAAATAATCATAGCAAGTTTTGCTTTAAAAAACAACAACAATAATTCCATTTATATATATATTTTTATGTATGTACCTTTGGAGGCTTGAAGATTACTCATACATTACTCTCTTCACACGTATTAATTTATTCTGTAGAAAATTTTACTAACACATGCAAAGAGTTAAGTTTTTTTTAACAATTCTGTTAGTTTTTTTGTGAGCAAGTTAGAGTTCTGGTTGTTTTCTATGGCTTGGAGGCTCATATCAAAGAGTAACAAGAGACGAAACTAATTGTCAAAAACCTAACTCATGCAACAACAAATCAAATATTATTATTAGTCTGAGTTGCCTCACAAATAGAAAAATTAAAAACAACATTTATATGAACACAAAATCAAAAATTTTAATTACCATTGTTCTAATCGGAGGAATTTCCGTCCCCATAGTGATATACTCTATTTGCTTCATCATTGATTCAAATTAAGGCACCTTATGACACACCAAATATGCAACAACCACCAACTAAGAATAAGTGTGGGCGACATGGTCAAATTAGATCTAATACTATATATAATGAAAGAAAGAGAAAATAATGTAAATAGAAACAATTTTTATAATGTTATTGACGTGTACAATTAATTAACATTTTTGCTTTATATCGTGTTCACACCAAAATTTTCTAGAACAATTTTGCTCCTTAAATTTGTCACATATATAAGGTCGTGAGTTATCCTGCGAGTGTTTCGCACTAGAAATACATCCTTCGTTCCTTGCACAGATTTTGATAATAGCTTGGACCAAATTACGAGAACAAGGTAGGAATACCGTTTCCCTCTCTTGTCTCATCAATTAACAAACTCCTGGCAATAGTGCATATGAATGGAAGACCCCACGTCTCCCTGCCATGATGTAGACCAAAGAAGACAGTGGGTCCACATAACAATAAAGAAGTAACCCTAACTGCGCAAACTTGAGACACCAAGATTAGCGACAAAATATAGAACTATCGTCTCATAGAACTTTCTAATACAATACATATACCTGGGCCCAAAATAATTTCTATAGCTACAACGAGTAATGTTCAAATCAACGGTATTCATCACATTGGCAGCCTCGTGCAAATATCAAAAATCTTCCTTGCTAATTGTTATTGGGTCCTAATAGAGAAAAATTCAATTTCAACAAAATATTAATTTTATTTATCAGTTTTTGTGTTCCATAAATCATCGGTTGCTTATATAAACAAATCCTTTGGTTTGGATTTAATAAAATTGTATAAAAAAATATTCTATTACAGACTTCTATATATCAAATGTCCTGTCAGCTTAAACAATGGGCCTCTCAAATAAATTGTCACCTTTTGTATCGATATACCCTCAAGTATTAATTTAACCAGATTTTACATTGTCATTATTTTCACAGAACAAACAAATTAAAGAAACAATTTTTCGATGGCTTCTATTGCAAAAATGAAAGGAGTTTCACGATTGTTTAATGAGAATAAAAATAGACAATAATAATCTTTTACAATCAAAATTTGAAATATCCAATTAAAATACTAAGGTAAATAATAATTCAAAATATAGTTTCCTCAATAACAACATAAATTATAAAGCATATATCTATATGCATCACCCTAACACCACTACTCCACAGCTTTCAAGAAAGCATTAAGTAGTTTTAACAATATTTAACGAACAGTTTTGAAATATTGCTTTTAATCTTATTTAAAAAAAATTTAAAAGAGCTTTTCATCCGTGTTTGGAAACAACATATTCTCAGTCCAGGGAAATCCTAATATTCTAACCAATACATCCAATTTCAGCACAGGGTGTTTGATGTTTAAATCATTCTTTTGAAAACTGATCTAGAGACTTAAGCAAAGCTACCGGAAGAGTTTTCAGAAACGATTTCATTCAGTCATGCATTGCTGCCTTTAAACTGGTCAATGAAAGCGTTTCTAACAAAATCCCATTCGATTGTGGGTGATTAATGGTGTTGTGTGACAATTTTATGAAATTCTCCAAAAATAGATTTGTCTAAACTTCTGAAGAATACTTCTCGAGGGTAAATTGTGTTCCTTGGTCACTGGTAATTCTAAGTGGTATTCCGAAACGACTTATATAATTGTAAAGAAAATCTCAGCTATTGTGAGTGCTGAAATATCTTTAATGGGATAAGCTTCAGGCCAACGTGTAAAACGATCAATAATCGTTAAAATATATCGATGATAGTGGTCCTACTATGTCTATGTGAACATGTTCAAATCTGCCTTTAGGTATTTCAATTTTCATCAAAGGTGATTTTGTGTGTCTATTAATTTTAGATTTTTGGCAACTAATACATTCTCTGGACCAAGTATTAAGTTCCTTATTAATTTTTGGCCAAAAATATCTATGGGAAATTAAACGAAAGGTTAGCTCTTACACCTGGATGAGAAATTGAATGTAATTTCTCGAAAACTATTTTTCGCAAAGATTTCGGTAGAAAAGGTCTAGATAAATCTTGCGAAGTTTCGCACCATAAAAAAATGGAAATTAAGATGTTTATCTCTATCTTCTAAGCTCAGTATCTTTCTGTTGCTCATTATATATTTCAAAAACTTTATGTTGGTTATATAGTAAAGTGATCAATTATTCGACTTTTTAGAGAAACCGGTTTTCGAATAGTTCTAATAATTGGTATTTAAAAAAAAACACAATTTCACTTCTGGAAATTCAGAAAATATAATTATTTTTGGAAATAACTACCAAATTGTAGGAAAATAATCATGAAAAATTGCATTAAATTTTACTTAACATAAACAGAAACATGGCTTAATATAAAGACCTGTCTCAATTGAAACAAGAGATAAAACAAATTTTATTCCATATAATTGTTACAAATTTATTTGTTTAATCTTACAGAAATTAATTACAATTTTATCTTAAACTAGAATTCAGTAGGTTTTTTAAACGGTTACAAGAAATTTTTAGATCTAGCTAGGGTTCACACACAGCAATTTTTCTTGCTGCAATTCTGAGTTTATAGGGGGGAGAGTAGAAGAGAATTCTAAACTTTTACATTATCTTTACCTTTCTCGCCTACAAAGTCGGAATTGCGGCTTAACATTTTTAAATAAATATATATTTTAGAGCCTATAATTCTAATGTAAGTAAAAATAAACTTTTTCATACAATTTTGCCTGCGTTTCAACGAATTTTTGTCAAATTTTTCTTTTCTGTTTTAACAAAGCAAATCTAGTAGCTTGAACAAATTAAACACATCATTTATTTTATTTTAAAATGAACCACTTAATTTCATTATTAGTTTTATTAATTGATACAAATTGTTTAAAGTAATCTTATCAATGTGTATCTACAACATCTACGTATATTTTGAATATTTATCGTCTTCTTAAACTAGAAAATATTTTAAGAATTTGAAGAAGTAAAAATAATTAACAAATAACCTGGATTTCCTATTAAGCTGAAAATTTTAACAAATATTCCATTATTTTAATAACAAACCTTAATTGGTAGATTTTGTAAAAGTAAACAGGAAAAACCTATTTTGCAAAATGATATTTCTTTTACAAAATCAGCGTCAAAATCAATTTTTTTCCTACTAAAAGCAAATTCAATATAATAAAAAAATAAAATTAAAACTCTTCACCTATCACTCAAAAAAACGATAAACAAAAAATTTAACTTAAAAAAAAAGAGAAAAACAAAAGATTTTCAAAATTTATTAAATCGGATTTAAACGCCAACGTTTAAAATGCCAACCTAACAATAAATAATATAATCAAATGGCTGTTGCATTTGGTTTTGATGCAGACTTCTCTGTAGCACTGCTGGTGGTAGCAGCAGCTGCTGTTAATTGTTCTGTTTCTTTGCCGTCATCTAATTTCTTTTCACCCTCCTCTAATTTTTTGGTTTCCTCTGGAGCTGCAATCTCTTCAGCCACAGGCTCTTCAATGAATTTGTAGGTAATAATTGCAGGCTGTTTAGGTGGCAACCAATCGGGAATGATTTTATCATGTAATCGCCATTTTCCATATTCATTTGAAATGTGTTTTTCAAAAACTACATATTCCAAAACATCTTTGGCTAAAATTTCACTACCATGCATAAGACGACCAAAACGATCATAAATGGCCAACATTTGTTGGGTATGAAAACGTACAGTGACTTGAGCATAAAGATTTTCTTTGGAAATAATATCGGTCACACGAGCATGAACTACGCGTGGTGGTTCCAAAGATTTCAAGAACTTCCAGTGAATAGTTTTATCCTTGGTATTGTGCATCATTTCGGGATAAGCACGTTCGGTAACAAATTCACGCAATTGATGTTTATTTCTTTCGGCCATATGTTTGTGAGCTTCAATGTAAACATCTTGGGCTATACTGGGAAAAGCATCAGTATCGAATTCTTCTTCATAGGAACGTATCTTACGTACCGCCAACATAGATTTGGATTTCTTTTCCAAAAATTCAAATTTTTGTTTTGCCCCGGCCGCCGAAATGAAGGATTTCTTACCATCTCCCTCAGGCGGTACATAAGCTTCAAATATTCCACCAGTACAACTTATATGGAAAGGTCTTTCCAACCACGGTCTCGGTGGATAAAAACCACGCTCTTTCATTCTCTTCTTTAGCTCGCCCTCCGGTAATTCAGAGGGTTTTTCATGAAAATCGGGAATATCCATTTTTACAAATTTCAATTTACGCAAACGTTTAAATTTGGGAGCCCAATGTTTAGTTTGACGATGACGTACTTGTTGGGTTTGTATCAATGCCTGGACACCAGGTGTCAACATGCCCGGCTGCAGACACTTATTGGAAAATACACATGTTGATAATTAATTCGACAAAAAGTTCAATGTGTTTTTATACATACCTGCAAGAATTTAATGCAGTTTCTAGTGGAGGATAAAATTTCCATATTTACGCAAGTTTCTTAGTGATAATTTTATGAAAAATGTTAAGATTTTATGCCTCCTCAGAAAAAAAAATCACTTTACACAATCAACAGACACCTACGCCAAACTATTTTAGCTTCGGCGGCAGCTTTGCTAAAAATTGTCAGCGGCGACTCAAAGTCGGCTGTTATTTTTATTTCCTAGTTTTCTCATCGTCTTATAGAGTTTATTGATTCACAAATGTGATCCCAAGTCCCCTTAGATGTAAGGGATCCGAAGACCGTTTGTTTGAACATTATTTTTTT
>MINK01174751.1:0-13364 GCA_001735545.1 Phormia regina
TTTCATCGCAAATTATTAGAGCATTTATCGGGTCAGTGAGGTACTTATCTTTGTAGCTTGGTCTTCAAGGCTTCACTTAATTACTTAAATAAATAAAAAATCGGTTATTTCTTGTATCGAATTTTTCTTAAATATTTTAAATCTCTTTTTTCTTGTTTTATAATCTGGAAGAATATATTTTTCGTTGAGTATTTTTCATCGCAAATTATTAGAGCATTTATCGGGTCAGTGAGGTACTTATCTTTGTAGCTTTTAAGGACTACTGTTATTAATATTTAATTTATATTTCTGCGGCTGGGGAGCCAATAAATAATCAGAGTTATATCGTTAAATTATATATTATAATAATTACTATGTAATATATTTGTTTGGCCCTATGGGCTTTTTATTATGGAATGAAGAAATAAATAAAAATATAAAATAATACTTACTTGATCTCTGTGGTGAATGCATTCTTTGAGCAATGCTATCAGCTGTGTGACATTATAAAATTCAGCCTCTTCAAGAACTCCCTCCTCTGAAACACCGTCAAGTACTAATTTACCATGACGTAAATAATTTAAAACTGGTGCGAAATATTTTGGATCTCTGTCTATTAAGTAGGCACCAGTTTCATCCTAAAAGAGATGAGAAATTAATTATGTATTTATAAATAAATAAAACTTGTTTAATAATGAAAACTCCTAGATAATTAAAATGTAAATTTATTTTCAGCGAGTGCATTTTAAAGATGAGAATGTCATTTGCAATATAATAACTACAAACTGAATATTATTACAACCTTCACCTTAAATTAAGCAGCACTTCTTGTTCTTGTAGTCTAATCATTACCGCCAGCAACCAAACTACACATTTTTTATTTTGTTTTTTAAAAAAAATAGATATAAATACCCAACAAACAAAAATCTAATATAATATGTATTCGTTTCTATTATGAGTATTATTATTTATTTTATTTTTTAAGTTTTCTTTGTATATTTGTTAAAAGTAAGTGAATACTTTTGCATCAACTGTATGTATATATATACTAACCCAGTCGTTGCAATATTTATTTATTGAATTTTTATATACAATTAAATTAAAGTAATGAAAAAATGTTAATATGAAAAATATGTTGAAATAAGGAATTGCGGTTTAAATTTTCGACTCAATGCAGAAATATTAAAAGAACACTTACATATATACGTGTATTTCAAAACTTCAAAGTTGGACTTACTTTATCTTTGAAGTAGTTTATATACATATATTTAAATCAAAAGAATTTAACATCATTTTGAGTTCTACGAGTTCTTTTTCTTAAATCTTATTCATAAATGGATAGTAAAGTAAAGTTTTGTATATCTGGTTAAACTTATATAGTGACCTATATTTCCACTTTGACCCACTGTGTTTAAATATGTGTATGCACATTTCTATTTGTATCTAATAAATGGTATTCATATACCAAACAAAAAAAGTAAGGTGGTTGTATGACTTAAATATTAAGTAAACAAAGAAATTAAATAAATATACAAACATCTTTTATTAACAAAAAATTATATACAAACACATATATGTACATGCATATGTATGTATATTTATATTTTGTTGCCAAAATTATTGCGGCAATGATAGTAAAATAAGATTACATAGATAATAGAATATGACACAAATAAAAATGAAACAAAAAGGAAGTAATAATAAAAAAAATTTACACACTTCACATGATTCATTTAACGGACATAAACAAATACGACAAGAGCAGTACTATTCTTCATTGCATAAAAAGGGAAGGAAACAATGACAATTGATTAGATTACAATTGACAGTTTACTGACAGTAAATTAACTATTAAACAATGTTATCGCCATCATCATCACCATAATAATTATGAGTATTATGTAGGTGGATATGTATATACTTATGTATCCGCTAAAGTATGTAGTATATAATTATAATTACAGTTATCATAATTAACGTTTTTTTTTTTTCATTGGAACATTTTGATGGTTATATATTTTCTTTTTAATATAAAAGGTTTATTGAAGCTGCATGTTTATTTACATAGAGAGGGAAGGGCACTAGTATTGGTGTAAACAAAAAAAATATAACTTACCCGATCTGATATTAAATCACAGTCCTCCTGTATTAAACGTGATAAAAATGAATTTGGATCACGAGAGAGTGTTGTTTTTGTAGTAAGAAAATATTGACCACCTACATTTAATTTAACCCATTGGTCTGTGCCCTGTTTTTTTAAAACATTAGGACTTTTACGTGTATTTATATTTACTGTGGTCATATTGAAACTTATAAAATTTATTGTTATTTAAAAATAATACCAATTATTTATAATGTAATATTTTGTTTATTGCTTTTATTCTATAGGTACTCTTCACTTTACTTTTTGTTTTTCCTTTTTGGCAATCAAGAAAATTGGCTTCTTCGTCTCCTAACACACAATACACTGTCATACACCAACAACAATAATACGGAAATATTTATCTTACGATTTTACTACTTTTTTATGTATTTCCCAAGCAAATTTTAAATTGAATTTATTAGCAATTGATGTGTGCACCTTTTTGGAACATTTTTTATTTGTAATTAGATCTTGAAATAATGAAATTTGTTTTAATATAATGAAAATGCAGAAAAATGCCACTTTTCTATGTAATTTTCTTTTCTTGTCAATTTTCTTCCGTCTTATTCAGTGCTGGTAATTCCGATGTTTTACTCTAAAATCCAGCGATTTTAAAAGCAAATTATCTAACAAATGTGTGTTAGCGATTTCCGTAAAAATAAGTGAAATACACATACAAATTCTTTTTTACCTTGGTTTAACTATGAATAACCGAATTTCAGATTTAAAAATTAAAGGAAAGTGTTACGCAAAAAGAAAATATAAAAAAGTGTTCAACAATTCTAATGATTCTTGACTTACGTGTTTAAAGATTTTTAAAGAGTCGTTAACAAAACGTGTCATCTAATTAATGATGTGTAGCATGACTATATTCATTACCAGTTATATTCAAAATAAATAATTTTTGTTTGATAACGAGTTACTAACTCTTTCTTATGGAAATTTACATGCAAAAATAATCACTCGTTAGCAAACATATTTATGTTGAATACGTAACTATTTAAGGAAAAAAAGAACTAACAGCCGTATTAAAAAAAAATAATAATGTATACTTTATAAAGGTTTACTAACTTTTTCATATGGAAATTTACATACAAATATTAAACCTTTATCTAAAGGCTGTACAAGCTGGAATATATAATTGCAGATTTACAGGCGTAAATCTGCAAAAACGGCTGTTAAATTTCAACTTGTTGATTTCATTTGTAATGTTTTTTCATCGTAATCATATTACTAACATTCGAAATTTTTCCAGTAAAAATACTTATGATCCAAACACACCTCGAAACTATTGTAATGCCAATTATTCGCCAAAAATTTTTATTAATAAGAAATACGTCTATTTTTTAACACTTCTTACGAATTTTTATTTGAGAAAGAAAAAAAACTAATTTTTTATATAAATAAAATAATTAAATATAAACAGTTTCCAAATAATATAAACTTCGTTCTTGAATATCGACATATTTAATGCAACCAAATCCAAAAGCGATATGTCACAAAGCCAAGCAAAACGAAAACAATAAACGCTTTGAAAGCTAAAACAAGTCAAGAACGTCTTAAATCAGTCAATGGAACATACATAACGCCCATTAAACGTGTATTTTTCACATTGCCATCTTCATCTTTGTCATACTGTAAATAAATTGAAGTTTGATTAAAAAACGAAAATTATTAATGCTACAAGTTTTAAAACTATACCTGCATCATATATTGTTCTCCCCCTTCGGGACCTACCGGTACTATTAATCTTCCACCTTTAGCCAACTGTTCTATTAAAGCTGTTGGTGTTTCTGGAGCTGCTGCTCCAACATGTATAGCATTATATGGAGCATATTCCGGAAGCCCCTTACGACCATCACCCTCTATACAAATAAATAAATAATAATGTGATAATACGAAATTGTGCCATGAAAAAGTATATATTATATATATGAGTGGAAGCATATATATACCCACCTACAATTATGAGTTTTCCGGATTGTAACATTTGTGGATCATCGTTATTTAAGTTTTCTTTGCTAATACCTACTAATTCAGGTTGATGTTCAATTCCCACAATTCGCGTGTTTTCATTTTCCCCTTGAGCTTGTATGAATCGATAAAAACAAGCTGTTAAATAGCCGGATCCTGAACCAACATCCAAAACATGAGCTCCAGGCTTCATATGATCTCTTAAATACTCCAAGGCAAATGCATGCTTCAATATGTATGATTATTAGTATTAATAAACAAAGTATTATTAATAAAAATACTTTTTTATATCAAAATAATATATACCATATGTGGAGCGCTTATGGTCACACCGTGACCAATACTTTGAGGAGCATCCATATAGGGATTGCGAGGTGAATAGAATTTTCTATCTGTTGCTATCATGGCCTCTGCAACAGCATCAGACGAAATAACTCGGTAGTCTTTATAGCAAATGTACATTATGATCATTTATTATTGTGCAAATCATATTAAAAAATTCTTATACGTATTATTTCTGCTACATTACCCTTTAATTGCCTTATCAGGTCTGTATTATTAGCTCCTACCGAACGCCAAGCCATTGCCGTGGAAATTAAAACAATTGTAAGGAAATATATTCGTATTAATTTTAATTTAGCCGTCTTGACTACTTTTTCGTTTGTAAGGACAATATTTTTTTTGCAACAAAATAATTTTTGACAACTTGTCAATGAATTTCTCGAAACTCAAGAAATTTTTCAATCGTTGTTTTATATAGAACGAAGACAAAGAGAAAGAGAAAAACAGCTGGATGTATAAAAAAAATTACAGTGGAGTGCAAAATATTCACTTAATTTAAATAAAAGCTTCAAGTCGAAAATTGAAAAACCTTTAAAGCAGCCAATTTATTTTTAAGTTTTCTCTATGACAATTAATAATTTTAATTTAAGGTAACTTTTTAAGATTTTTTATTATTTTATTATTTTTTACATATTTACAATTTATAAATAATATAATGTTTAAATAGATACAAATTTGTGTACTATTAAATTTTATATAACAATTCATAACTAACGACGCAAATCAGTTAAAGGAACATACATTACACCTACCAAGCGTGTTTCACTTACATTACCATCTTTATCTTTATCATACTACAAATTATAAAAAATAAATAAAATAAAAAAATAATAATAAATGAAGAAAATATCAAATTACCTGCATCATATATTGTTGACCAAGCTCAGGGCCAACCGGTACAATCAAGCGACCACCTTTAGCCAATTGTTTTATTAAATTCAAAGGTTTTTCAGGAGCAGCAGCACCAACATGTATTGCATTATAGGGAGAATATTCTGGACAACCATTTCTGCCATCACCCTCTTTTTAATGATAGCGAATTAAAAACTCTTCAAAGTTATAAACCATATCTAATTAATTTCTTTCAACGTACCCACAATAATAAGATTACCCGACTTAAGCATTTGAAAATCATCTTTGTTAAGATTATTTTTACTAAGATTAACCAATTCTGGCTGATGCTCTATACCTATAATTTTAGTATTAGCATTTTCCCCTTGAGCCTGTATATAGCGGTAAAAACAGGCCGTTAAATAACCAGAACCCGAACCGACATCCAAAACATGACATCCAGGTTTTAAATGATCCCTTAAATATTCCAATGCAAATGCATGCTAACGTCATTATACAACAAAAATCTTTAATTACTAAACATACGATGGAATATCATAATTTAAATCTTTACCATATGAGGTGCACTAATGGTAACGCCAAAACCAATGCCTTGTGGTGCATCCATGTAGGGATTACTAGGTGAATAAAATTTACGATCTGTCGCTGTCATTGCCGCTGCTACAGCATCAGTAGCAACAATACCATAATCTTTACGTGTAAGTGGTCATGCTTATATACTACACACATTTCATATCATAGCATCTTAAATATTTACCTTTCAACTTTTCTATTAGATCAGCATTATTTACTCCGACCGAACGCCAAGACATTTTAAGAAATCTTCGCAATAATTTTAAATTATTAATTGAAAATTGCTTATTAGTGATTACAAAATGTTTGCAAATATTCATATTTTGCATATAAAAGTCCCAGCTGTTTTTGTTTACAAACAATATCGCCTGTAAGCAAATTTGATTTTTTGTACACCATGGTTGATTAAGTGCAGTTCGAAAACATGTGTATTCTCTAAATATGTATTTAAAAAAATTCTGTAAGTTGGTAAGTTGTAAGTTATAACTATTACATATACTATGTATTCGATTGCATAGATCAAGGTATTGGAACTGACTAATATCAAAATAGTAAATATTTTATTTATTGTATTGAATATAAATTAAAGGATTATGAATAGACATTTATTAAAAAAAAATAATTTTTTAATAAAAAAAGGCATAAGTAGACCTCCATAACTCAGCTCTGATTTGTTTGTTTTTTTTGCAATTGATAGTAATTTTATGTTTGAAAATAATGATGTAACAATTAAATATTTTAATATCGCAATTAAATATTTTGGAAGTTATAGGGCTTTGAAAATCGAATCTGCCTAAGAAACTTGCACTAAAAAATTTTGTTATAAAATTGAGTAATTGCACTAAAATATTTCTTAATGAACCCAACATTTTTTACATCAAAATTTTCACCGTTAAAAGTAGCAAAAAATCTGAAATGAATCCCAACATTAATTTTAAGAAATGATACAAAATTTCTAAGAAAATCTCATTAAAAATATAGCATATTTGTATCTTTAGTATATAACTATAATATAATTAATTACGTATGCGTAATATTTATATTTTGTAAACGTAATATTAAGTATACGTCACAAATCAAAATTAAATTATTCGTAGCACTATTAGATTTGTATATATTAAATGCTTTAATTCTGTACATATATTTTTTTTCATTTAAAGGAGAAAACTTTTTGTTCACCAATAGGATTCAGCTCAAGCTTTTGGGGGAGGAAAATAGAATGATTTCCCTAAAATTTTATGATTTAGTACAAATTTCTCATTAAGAGTCTTCATTTTGGGGAGGGAAATTTCCCTTTTTCCCTCACCGTGGATTCGCGCCTGTATATGTATGTATTGTCCTTAAAAAAATCTATTAATTTTACTTTATTCTTTATTATATATTTTTAATAAAGTTTTCACTGAAACTACTACTTATTTTTTTTTCTTCCCTTCATAATTTGTTGTTGTTCAAAAACTGCAGCACCAAAAATTCATTTATTTTTATCTTTAACCCCAACATCTTAAAAAATATCAACTACTATTACAGTTGCAGCACTTACCCATAGTGATTATATTTGTATCCTTGTTATTAATGTCGTAAATTTTATTTCCTTTAACATTTTCCATTATCTTTCTCTACAAATTCGCATACATAAATAGTTATATAAAAATGTTTTTACCTCAAACCGCCGTCTATATATATATTTTTTTATTTTTATTTTAACAAAATTGTAGGGAGAATAGCAACTTCTAGACGATAGTTGTCTTGTTAATATTTTTAAAAAGAAAAAAAGTCATGAAGATAAAAGAAAATACAAAAAAAAAAAAGCTCGGTACAGTAAAAGTGTGTGTGTGTGTAAGAAACAATCTTCAACTCTAACCCATTATTCTTTTAAAGTTCACCCAACACCTACTGTGTCGGTGCGTTGTCAACTTAACTTTTTTCATTAAAATTCTTTTTTGGTATGTTTCTAGAGAGTGTTTATGAAATTTTCTTTAACCATCTAAACTTTAACATATGACAGTTATTTTTCTTTTCTTTTCTCTTCTATTGTTTTTTTCTTGTTGCATTATTGTAACAAGAAAATATTGCGTCAAAATAAAACTTAGCAGTAGCTGTTGTTAATAATGATGTTGTTGTTTGTCTGCTTGTTTTTATGAAAATGGCGTTTTTCACATTTATTTATAAACATAAAGGATAATAAATAAAAGTATGTAAATATAGCGAATTAAAAGAGTGTTTTTTTTTAATAAGCAGCAACATTATATATATTATTTTTCTAACACTCTCTAAAGGAGAACAAACCTTTTCACTCCTTAAAAAACTTTTATATTAAGACAAATTCTGTTCATGTCGTTAACTTTTTCGTATCTATGATTTATTTTTATATAAGTTGTCTGTATTATTATTATTATTTTTTCGTATTGACATTTTCCTAAATTATTAATGTCAATATTTAAGGGTGAGTATTTCTTAACTACTCCTCTATGTATCTACTTAAGTACAATTGATTTATGTCTATATCAAATCCCTTGTTGTATATGTGTAAGAAATTGCCTTTAAACTTGCTCATTTAATTTTCTTTAAAAGTCCTTTTTATTATTTTTATATAAAATTTGTGCTTTTTTGTTTAGTATGGGAAAGACTTTCTCTTTCATTCTTAATATCCTTCTATTATACATTTTGAAGATGACTTTTTTTATTTGTTTGTTGTGAATTTTTTAAGAAAAAAAAAAAGATATTACATGTCTGCTGGTATTTTTTCCATTTACCATTTATCTGAAGCTGTATTCCTTTTCCCTTTTTTAAATTCCAGACAACAAAAAAATAACATAAAATTTATATTGTATATACATAGATAGCTTTTGTTGTTGTCATTTAAATGTATGTAGTACATACATATTTTTAAATCGCATTTTCCTGCTTTGTTGAAGAAGATAAACATTTAGCTAAGGTTTGTTGGTTTAAGGATTGCTAGCAGAAGAATAAGGTTTCTAATTATTCGTATTAAAGCTGGAATGTCCAGTTTATCTGAAAACAAAGAACAAAATGTTTTATATATATACATTTTTTAAGAATTTTAAGTTTTTATGTCGTAACTAATTTAAATTAAAAATAATTTGTCAATTATTTGTCTGAAATAGCCAAAGGATTTTTAATGTTTAAAGGGCATTTTTTTATTTTGTGGGTCTTCGTATTACCTACCTTTAAGAAACTTTCTTAAAAATATGATAAGTTTTGTTTCTTCCAGAGCAGCATGAATTTTTTTATTAAAAGACCTATTATTTTCTTTGCGATCTTACAGTCTGTAAATCAATTTTTTCTTCAGTTTCCGGGGTTCTTTTATCTACAAACGAGAGAAAAGGGTATAGTCGGTCAAGCCCGACTATATGATACCCTTTGCCAGTGCCTATGTTTACAAAAATTCGGGAAGGGGCCAATTATGGATCTATACTTGTATAAAGTGAAAAATAAAAAATACTGATACAGAATATTCCGTCTATACTGAGATTCACATGTATTTATGCACTTTTGGGTGATTTCCGAAATTGGGTCTTATATGGGAGCTATTATTAATCATGGACCGATCTTTATGAAATTTTACTCTTTTTTCTCTAAAATAAAATTTTCTTTATCAACATATACAAATTTGCACTTTCCTGAAAAGTAACTTCACAGAGATGACTTTAAGTAAAAATGAACCCAAAAAGTCAATTAGTCATGGTGCACGCCCTCCCAAATTCGACTCATTTTATATGAAAAGTCAAAACTTTCATTAGACAATATTTTCTCAAATTCCAAAGCACGAATCGACAAGTGGAATATATTTCAAGAATCTTCAATGTGTTTTTAAAAGTTTTAATTGAACAAAATCTACGGCACTTCGGAAAAATGTGGATTCTATACCGAAAATGTGAAAAAATCCATTTTTGTAATTTTCATCTTTTTTTTTTTTTTTTTGGAATTGTGAGATTATCGTTACAAAAATCTTGTTTTTTTTTACTTCACACATTTTTTGTGACAAAATCTACATTCGCCGAAAGTTTTGTTAAAATATCTTTAATAACAATGATTTCTTTAAACGTTATTTTTCCAACCATATTAAAATTTCATCAAATGGAAATTTAAAGTTCAATTAATTTCCAATTAAACAAATTCCCATTGCTTATTTACTGCTAATCAAATAATATTTATTTTTAACAATTCATGTTGTAAAGCACTACAGATAAAATCTATGTAAATTCAAAAAATGCAGGCATAATTATAGCCTGCAACAACCAACCATCAATTGTTTTCACAGCCTCTTTCTGCTGTCGGTCAAGCAAATAATAATTTGTTATTCAAATTTATTATTTTGTTTACATAAAATAAACATTAAAAACATTATATTTGTTAATTTTTATTTGCAGAAAATGCACGCAAACATAAATTAAAATTTTAAATGTTAAAAGAATTACAAGTTTCCTGTGTTAAGGGAAATGATTACAAAATACGAAAATGTTGAAAAATTTTATTCTGAAGATTTTAATACTTAAATTTTATTAAATATTTCTAAAAGATATATTTTACTTATATTAATATTATTAATAAATCCAAATAAATTTCAAACTTAAAATATTTTCTTAAAAATAACTAAATAAATCATTTTAACACATTGCTAAATGAATTTTTAAGAATTTTCTCACAATATTATAAGTTTAAAATAACACCTGCCTTATAAGATACTCATGTTCTCAATTTTTATTTTATATGTTTGTTTTTAAAATGTTTTTTTTTTTTTGAAAATAGACATTTTGTCTATCTAACAAAAGAACAACAAATATAATAAACTTGAACTAAAATTAAATAAACATTTTTGTTAGATAGATTTTTTACTACACGCGAAAAATATATATATGTATATATAAAAAAAAAAATAGATTGTTCTATATTTTAGTATAAATATTTTTATTATTTTTAATATGAATAAAAACAATTATTAAACATTTTTATAAAAAAAAAAAAATATATATATATATAGGTATATTTATTTTTCCTTTTTTAAAATTACTATTTTACAGTTATATATATATATATAAGTATATATATATATATAAGTATATATATATATATAAGTATATATATATATAAGTATATATATATATAAGTATTATATATATTAATTAATTCATCCAATTCTATATTCAATGTTTAAGATATAATTATTAATATTGGTACACTTGTGAAGTAAATTTCATCCTATGACTCTTGCGCATTTAGTGCAATATACCGTATATTACTAATAATACTTTAAAATACCTGATTATAATGTATAATAATATATAGATTTAAATCTTTATCAAGTTCATTAAAGTCAGTGGATGAGTATATATAAAGTACATTTTAAAGTATTATTATATTTCTGTAGTTAAGAATTATAAATGATGTTATATATGGATTATCATCTTAGATGCCTATTTGTAATCTAATTAAGTTATAGAAACGTTTATTACATAAGATTATTGTGTATAATTTATTTAGTTTGTTACATATATATAATATAAGTTTATATAAATATTAAAAATATAAATTAATGATTTGATTATTATATATTTTGTTATATGTATAATGATAATGGGTTTAAGAAAATTATATATATATATATATATATATTTTTTATTTTTTTGAAATTTTAATCTGTTGTCATTTCATAATTCCAGGTAATAATAGAGACAATAAAAAACAAGTTAAGCGAAAAAAATAAAATTCGAGTAGACAATGTATTTATGAAATTTACAAACTGTTTATGACAGCAAACAGTAATTAAAATAATTGTGCATAAATTATAGATTAACAAATCGCAACAATCAAAAATCTATTTTATAATAACAACAAAATAAACAAGTAAAGCTCTACAAAACATATACACATAAACATACATAGATGAAATATATATTTACACAACAAACAAACAAACATACACACACATAGTTTACATATATATATGTACCATCATAATTTATAATTATTAAAAAAAGAATAATAATAATATTGAGAACGTATTCATTAATACACATGAATGAGCACAACAACATAAACAATTGACAATAGCAATTAACAATACATTACACAGACTAAAAAAAGGGAGCGTTAAAAAGAACAGGGGAAATGTTTTACAATACAATTTACAGGACTAGAACTACTACTCCACATAAACTCATTCATAATTATTATGAATCAAACAAATAGAAAAAACACACACATACTTACACAAGCAAACTAATGAAAAAATTATAACGTTATAATATAAAAAAAAATTTATATTTCTATGGTTATTATGGTTAGTGTTGAAAATATAAAAAAAAATACAAAAACAAAAAACATTGAGATAAAATACTAATAACAAAACAATAACAGAAATATACATATTAAAGGTTTTCACAGTTCTATATATATGAACAGTTTGTTGGTGTGTTTTCTGTAGCAACTAAATTCCTAAAAATATGAAATAATATAAAATATTCTACGAAATGTGACTGCTTTAAATGTAAATTTTTATTAAAAAAATATTATAATAATACCAACAGCAGCAATAATAACAAAAACTATTCTAAATATTTGCATTATTATCATTATTACTGTTATTGTTTTTCTATTATTTCTTCAGAGAAAAAAAAAAACAAATCACCAAAATGAAAATTAGAAATAATAACAACATAAATGACAAAATATTTATAAATTCAACCATGAAATGAGATTTTTTTTTTTTTTTTTAATGTAGTAAACAATGGCGAATATTAAAACACTCTAATTTGTCAATTCAAAATGTTAATATAAAGATTAAGAAAAAATATGGTAAAATAATATACATAAATTCCCTGCAAAGACATGATATAACATTGTGTTGTCATTAGAAGAAAGTACTTAATGGTAAAAAAGAGCTATATAAGTTCTGCTTTTAACTCATGTTTGTCATTGGTATAATGGTCTACTTTTATACTTCTTGTTCATGTCTTTTGAAGTACTGCCCTTAAAACTATGTTTATAAAATTGTTTAACAAAAGTTCCACATTAGATCTATTAATTGTTAATTTGAAGTGATAAAAATAGCCTTTTGCAAATAAAGAAATATAATGTAACATTTATTACTGTGATAGCTTTTATCAACTAAATGACATTGTTTCGATATAGTTGTAACATCGTATGACTTAATAAAAGAATTTAATTTTATAAATTATCCCAACAAAAAATGAACATCCAAAGAAGTAAATGAGATCGTGAACTTTTGATCCGGAAGTAGTGCAAATTCGGATCATTTCCAATGAATTTAACATAGGCTTGTCATAGGAAGATTTTCTTTTTTTTATACCTATTCAATTAATAGGAAGTCATGTGACGTTGTTATGAAAAACTGATTAATTTTAAAAGAAAATTTCTCATCAAAATAAGCTGATAAATTTTCTAACGAAATATTCACAGTATGGCGTATCTGAAGTGACCATATTTTAACATTTTATTCTGGCTAGAATGTTATATGCAC
>MINK01174752.1:0-16516 GCA_001735545.1 Phormia regina
CGATGCAAATGTGCTATAAAATTTTTATTTTAAAAAATTTCAATATTGTTTTTATTACGATATCTTAAAAAAGTTATTCCCATATTTATATTTTCCATATTTATTTCCTAAAATCTTCCTCTAATCCTCATTTTTTGATAATTTCTTTAAATTTTAACACAAATTTCATATTTTGGTATTCCAGTCACATATTCGTTTAGCAAATATTTTATTAGAAATTATATCATTTAATTTATTTGCCAATTTTAAGTACAATTTTTATGCAATCCTTAAAAAACAGAAAAAAGCACATACAATCTGATGTCATAAAATCGTAAATATATGCTCTATATAGCAGCATTAAATATGCATTAAATATGTAATAATTTTGTTTACCAAATATCGTTAAAAGAACAATATTATCAAACAAACAAACAAATATAAGGTTATTGGCAACTGCAAAAGACAAAAGAATATTAAAATATAATTTTTAGCGTTTGTTAAAAACCTGATGAAAATTGTTAATAATTTTTATAAAGAAATGAAAATAATGTAGGTCGCTCGATTTGCTGCAATGCATTTGTAAAATATAAATAAGTTAGTAAGTATTTGTTGTATAAACAAAGCTATTTGGTATGCCAAACCTTAATTTATAAACATTTTCAATTTATTTGTTTTTCATGCTAAGGGGGAGATAATAGTCTGGAGGAGGGGGGTGGTGGAAATTGGTATGAAAATTAATGCATTTTCTATATGTTTGGTTTGGTTTGTTTGTGTGGTAACGAATTGTATTATATGTGTCATCAATTGGTAAATTTTATGTATTTCAAGGATTTAAATATAAATTGGAATTTTGTTTTTTTTTTGTATATGATAAAAGCTATTTTAATATTCCATGAATATATAAAATGTGGAGGCCTTTAAAACAAATGCGTGATCTTATTAATTTTGGTTTTCATAACGTGTTTTTATAAAGGACAATGTAAAACAATGGCTAATAATATGTTAATAATCAAATATTAATATAAAAATAAGCCTAAAGTTATGTTAGGTTTATTTGTTTACATATAAGCCTTAAAATATGCTGTTGATTTTCCTCTGGAATAGACATATAAAATTATATTTTAGGCTTTTATTTTTTTTAAATTCATAATATATGATTCATTAGTATTGTATCTTTTTCATTAAATTTGTTAATTTAAATGTCTTTTTATGTATTCCTTAAGGGTTCTTTTTTCCAAACTGACATGATTTCTTTGGTCTTTTTTTATCTTAAAAGAAAATCTATAGATTCTGCTGCTGACCATTAAGTGCTCTTAAGGAATTTTTTATTTATGTTTTTTTTTATTTCAAAGTAAGTATAAGACTTTAACAAATTTATTTTAAAGTTTTTAAAAAAACCACCCTTAAAGTAGGCTATACATTTAAATATAAATTCTTTTACATATGAATGAATGAATCACTTTGTCATGGTTAAATATTTATTTAAAATTTTAAATTTTCTTCTTTTTTTTCTCCCACTAGGCACTTGAAACTATTTTGTAAAGCTGTTGTTTTACAAATATGATATCATATGATACTTTTCTTTACCCCCTCTGTTAAAGAAATGAAAATCTTCTCCAAACATCATATCATCAATACCAATATGATATTGATAAGTATCACTTACTGTTGATTATCACTTTTACCCTGTATATGCCAAAGAAGTAAGAGAAGGAGAATTTTTTTTAAGCCCCCTTTCCCCCCACTTTAGGAAATGCATGATGTTCTTTATTTGATACGCATTAAAGTGACATATTTTTGTACATTTTTTGTGGCTTATGTTGCAAATAAGCTGCCGTATAAAATTTTTTTAAGGGTGGTATGTATGAAATAAAACTTTAAGCTTTTTGAATTTTTGTTAACTTTTCCATTTCATTGCCAAATAAAGAGGGGGTTTTGTTGCAATTTGGGGGTGGTTTAAGATTGTTAACAGTATTTTTGGCCTTGGCTTCTGTTTGGTTTTTGGTTATTTTCTTAAGATTTGGGGGGGCTTATAACTAGTGTGTATAATGAATTGGATTTTGATATCTAAATTAAATCTTTTGAAAAAAAAAAAAAGATTATTGCTACTTTTTATTTATTTATATGTAGTTCTCTCATCCTTTTCATCTTGTTGACTTGTTTTCTTTATGATTTTAAAGCAGAGATGTGCCAGCTTTTGAAATCGAGGGTACCAAATAGTGTTGAGGGTACCAAATAGGTAGTTTTATAATTAAGGTTTTATTTTCAGTGGCTATTTTTGAGGTTGAAATATCACAATTTGGGAATATGACTGGAAAAACATCTGGGATCTGTGGTACCAAATGAAAATTGTATTATGTTATAAGTTTGTTTAAATTCTTCTAGTTTAGAATTTTATAAGGATAATAGTAATAAGCAATTATTTAATTATTTAAGAATTGTTGACTAAAATATAACTTAAGTACTGCATTCGCAGAAATAAGTTCTATGTTTCCATGAGAATATCTGTACACGAAGTATCACTACTTTCTATTGGAAACATATATACTCTTACGAATGTGATCTCGTTACAAAAAAAGCAATGCAATTGAGTGTTACGTATACACCAGTGTTGCCAGGGCTTGGGAAAAAAAGAGAGGCAAAATTGGACTTTAAGAAAAGTTAGAAAATGATTTTTTAAAACTAAAATCAGTAAAGTTTTAGACTTTTTAAGTTGTGTTCAGAATCAAAAAAGGCTAGAAAAAAGCTAGAAGCTAAAATAAAATAAAAGGGCTAGATTTAGCCTTAAGAAGGCTAAACTAGCAACACTGAATAACAATGAATAATGCAACAAAATAGTGACTTTAGCATTTAACACGAATTGGTTGTTTTGAGGCCATTATATTATTATTATTATTATTATTATTATTATTATTATTATTATTATTAAAACTACCTATATCAACATGAATCGGTAAATAAGTCTATTTTTATATCCTTTTATAATTTTTAAAATTTTTTCAAAATGGCCGAAGTTGCAGTTAAAAGAATTATTATTATTATTTTTTGATTTTTAGCTTTTTTATTTTTTTTAAATATTATTTTTGAAAAATGATCAAATATATGTTTTTAAAGGTATCTTATTTATGTTCTTAGGAATGAAAGCTTGATTTATGTTTTATGCATTTTATAAGAAATAATATTAAAATTATTATGCTAATATGCTTTTAATATGCTTTTAAAAATAGTTGCTTAAAAAACCGACTTTTAATATAAAATCTTTACTCCTTCATTCGTTTTTGGCTGGACGAGAAGCAGTTTAGTGTCAAATCGTTCTAAATTTATTTCTTTAAACAATGTGGTCATCAAATTTAAAAAAAGCTGGCATTACATTTATTTTATTAAGCGATAAATTGACAATTTTCGGCCAATGCTGGATATGGGGTGCAAACTTAAATTAATTCAAAATTTCTTTATTAAGCATTTATGAAGCCTTATATTTTGAAATTATTAAGAAACAAATTTTTTATTAACGGAATTTTGAGAAAAAAGTGATTTTTTGTAAAAATAACAATTTTTCATACTAATTTCAAAATGTGGACTTTGAATATTTTTCACGTCTAGACGAATTGAGATAATCGGAAGATTTTTACAGCATATTATTTTGAAATCTTTAGCAAATTACAGATAATTTTTAAAAAAAATGTTTATCTCATATATCTCCAGACTTATTCCCAAAAAACGAAATAAAGTAGAGGCAAAAAATCTAAAATTCTAAACTCAAGCGTAAATATCATTTTAACTGTAAGAGATAACTAGGTGAGTAGCTTATTTTTTCTTTAATCTTGCCAAGCACTTTTTAGAAATCTGAAAATATTTAAAATGGGATTTCATTTGTATGATTTTTTTTAACTTTTACATACTCGAGGTAGTCAACTTTGACACCTTGTAGCTTATCTTGTGTTATCACAGGGTGACTACAAAATGATTTTTCTGAAAGCTTGGGTTGTCCTTTGCAACTCTTCCATATATTTCAATTTGGTCCAAGTTGTAGTTTTGGAGATACAGATTTATTACCAAAAAAAAAAAAAAAAAAAAACAAAATTGCCTTTGACCCCACTCAAGTGTAAATATCTTTTTAACTGTAAGAGATACCTTAACTGAGTATTTTATTTTTCTTTAACTTGCTAAGCACTTTTTAGAAATATAAAATTATTTAAAATCGGATTTCATTTGTACAAGTTACGATTTTTTTAACTTTTACATACTCGAGGTAGTCAAATTTGACAACCTGTATATAATCTTGTGTTATGACAGGGTGCCTACAATATGATTTTTTTAAAAGCTTGAGACCTCTTCTACAACTCTTCCATATATATTAATTTAATACGAGCTATAGTTTTGGAGATACAGATTTATTATCAAAATATTTGCGTTTTACCCCATTGTACTGGAGAAACTTTATTGTTGGGGAAGAACTTTCGGTTGATATAGCTATCGAAGCTTTTGGAAAAACTTTGGGAGAGTATAAATTATATCGCGAAAAACATATTAAGGCCCTAATATATTAAACTGTAATTTGGCTAAAATGAGTTAAAGTTACTGTCCTTTATATACAAACAGAACCTACTGGGAGTCTATACCTTCTCATATATTTTATTTTAGCCCTTAAGAACTAATAATGTTGGTCTTCTCTGTTATAGGCTGTTTACAAATTCAACTACTATGGAGCTCTATAAATACATACATATAGTAACGTCATCCACAATTATACTTGTATGTGTCGTATGTGTTTATAACTATCATCTTAGGATATCTTTCATAGTGCAGTCGTAATATTAAGATGTATGAGGAATTTATAGATGTAGACAAGAAGAAATAAATACGTATATGTGTGTATATGTGTATGTATAGTGTGATGTGTTATTAGGAAGCAATGCTATTACTTCCGTTAAAACACATATTGCTCTATGCAACACTACCACTTCCGGCGGAAGCCAAAAATAAAAACAAGGCCACAAAAATTCTTTATAAGTTCCATAAGAGATGGTGATGATTTTTGTAAAATGACCATTGAGTAGAGGAAAATTGGTTTTTTTTGCGAGTTTTTCTTTTTGACCATTGATGATAATCTTTTTCTTTTAACTGCTAACGAAAGAACGAACCAAGAAGGGAAGGTATGTATGTGGGTAGATGAAATTAAAATGTCTAGCTAGAAGATGAAGAATAAAATCAAAAGTCATTTCATCGTCTCTTGTCAGTTTTTGAAATTGAACTTGTCAAATAGTGAATATGCATTATTTTAAGGATATGTACTGGTTTGTACTTGATATAGACACTTATAAATAAATCGATATGAATTGAAAGCTAAAAATTATTTTTGTATTTTTTTCTCCCTGTTTCTTACTATAATCTTGATTTAATAAGGGGTGTAGCATGTAAGTATTTTGATTGTATTTTTTTATAGTCTAATATATATTTACTCTCGCATAACGTTCACTTTAAGTCTATACAAGTATGCTTATGAAAATTATTTTCTATATAAAAAAAATCTAGCAAATATACCAAAGCATTTATTTATTTTTTTTAATGATTGACATGTTGGTGATTGCTTGTCAGTTTCGTGTACTAGCAACTTGTCATATATGACACGCGTGCTTTATTAAAGATTTTATTCTCTCTATCTCTCTCTCTAAGGTTTTCTTTGTTAACAATCTTGAGCTTTTTTTTTCTATGTTATTATAGTGTTTTTTTGCGTATAAGTTTACAGAAAAAAAATCAGCAAATAAAACTGTCAAAAAGTTGTTTTCAAATTATAACTTTCTACTGATAGCAAAGTGGTTTCATTGAAACGACAACAATAATAATTGTACAATATAATGCTGTTGATGATGATGATGATGATGCTGGCGCTGATATTGTTGTTGGTGAAAATGATGACGACAATAATGTTTAAAAATAATCATATTAAATTTTGCCGTTTTCCCTTTTTTTGGCACCAATTGAAATATAGAAAAAGAAAGCAATGATAAATAATAATTTATAACATAAAAAGTGGAACAAATCTATATTTTATTATGTTATTGTACAGAAAAATACATATATAATTTTATATAATTTTTATTAAAAGAGTTTTATAATAAAAACTGTTATTTTTGGTATAAAAGGTTTAAAGAAACATAAATACTTTTTCTTCATAAAGCATTAAACCATATACTTCTTTGCTCTTAAATTCTGAATTTTTTAGCAACAATAATAAAATTTTGTTCCTTGTTTTTTTTGTAGGACGATTTTAAATAACACCATACTAGTAAAATATCCTTTATGTATATAAGCCTCCCTCATCAATTTTAAATTATTTGTCTGACATGGTTTTAAATTAAATGAGAAAAAAGGGAATTGTTTTGCTATTATTTTTATATTTATATTTTTGTATTTATTTTTTAATGTAAAATATATATTTTTAAAATATGTTTGTAATATATTTACATATGTACATATGTGTGTGTGTAGGTGTTATTTTCAGAATAAATTTTCATATACATATTATCATTTATTGACACACATATCATTTTGATATAAATTGTATATTAATACCAATGACTGGCAATTGCTTTTAATTATGGTGTTAATATTTTTTTTTCATAGTTGTTGACAATTGCAAAAAAATACATTGTTACAGTGGGCTAAAGAAGATGAAGTTGGAAAATTTTCTGATTATTAAAAATAATCTTTTGAACAGATTAGTAATTTCTTTAATTTTAACTTCATTGATATATATGAATACATTTTTCGTAAATGGGGATTTAAGAACAATAGTATGTCACTATAGTAGTATTCCAAACGTGTTGATAATATCTCTCAGTAACCACATTTTGGTATAACATCACCCACTGTTATTTTTTTAAAGACTTTTAGGTGTTATGGAGGCCATGTTAGAGACATAGCATATTCTAGACTTTTGTTGTGTTATTCCTTCTCTATAAGATACGGAACCATAATTTGCTCTATCTTTTACCTAGAAAATTTTATAACCTCAAAATTTTATATAGGTATATATTTCATTTGGTTATGAATGGGTTAAAAATGTGATGTGGTGGAAATGTTTCAATCATTTTTTTGCTCTATATTTAGTCTAAGAAGTAAGAATTAAACAAAATTATTTAAGATATAATTTTTTTCTAAATTAAAATTTTTCTCATTTTTCTGCCAGCAGTTTTAGATTTAATTATAATTTTTTACTAATTTTTTTTGCTTAAACATATAGACGAGATAAAAATAAATTTTTAAATTAAAACAAACGAGATTAACTTATTAAAAGTTTATGTCATATGATAGGGTGGGCGATAAAGTAGGCGGACCATGTCCATTTTTTAAGGTATACACAGGTTTATACTATGTACAAACATTTTGTTGTTGTACATATTTTTGTTTAAGAGATATAAACCAAAATGTGTGAGATGAACCTACAATGAAAAGCAACAACAACATTTTTAGTATTTAACCCATAAATTTTTTTATATTAATTGATTTTGCCAATTTTCAATACCAAACAAACCTTGTACAAGATAAATATTTAAGATAAATTCCGTCCCCCCCAGTGTTTCTGTTGGAATGACATTCCTTTTTTAAACAGAAAGACATAATTAGAACGACACAGAATCCAACCAGCACCCTGAAAATGTATACTTTATGGGGTCTTAAATGATTTTTTTCAACATATTACACACTGATTGAAAAAATTATTATACTCTCCATTTTTTTTTTTTGTTTTTTTTTGGTGGTCCATTTTTTCTCACGGCAACACTGGTTGTTGGCCATTTTTATGAAATTATGTCTTTTTTCCAAAACTCCGCTATTATTTTTTCAGGCCTTTTAAAAAAGCCATATGTTTTTTGACAGAACTGGTTTCTTATTTTTACGACCTCTGTCCGTCTGACTGGCAGTCAATATTTGAATGAAGTTACAAATAGCAATTTTTGAAAAAATATTTATTATAGCTTTTAGGATTTCCTACTGAAAATTTTGAATGAAATTACAAGTAGCATAAAAATTTAACTTATTTTTATACCCTTCACCAAAGGTTCAAGGAAATAGGTTTTTAAATTCGTTTGTAATTTCCACAGTTTTCATTGGAGAACAAAATAGTTGATATTTCTGGATTTTTGTAAGAAATGATGTCCTACCACCATCATTTCTTACATGTTCCTCCGTTTATGTGTCTGTTGAAATGTCATTTATGAAGCTTATCGATTCTACAAAAAATATAAATGAAGTCGTTTTTCAATTAATAACTGAATATTGGCCAACGTTTTTTATTATATTAATTAATTTTTTTGATTATCTTTCAGCATGATCTGTCATAAGTATTTTTCTAAATTTTCGTTGAATAAAGCAACCGATTCGGTTCAAATTAAAAAGGCCCATTGGCAAGGCTTTTTTGGAGACCAAAAATTCATATTAGTTACTCTACTGTGTGATCAAACCGATTCTATTATACGGAGAAATTGGCCAGCTTGGGATAAAAGAAACCAGCAAGCAA
This sequence comes from Phormia regina, assembly GCA_001735545.1. Classification (NCBI taxonomy): domain Eukaryota; kingdom Metazoa; phylum Arthropoda; class Insecta; order Diptera; family Calliphoridae; genus Phormia; species Phormia regina. Next base: position 8,504 of record MINK01174752.1, read on the forward strand.
AGTTCAAACGTTTAATGAGGATAATGTCGATATTGATAACAGGAGCACTTAGAACTACTCCATCTAAGGCACTGTTCACTATATTAAACTGGTTAACACCTGATATCGAGGCAAGGAAAATTGCTGCGCATTGTGCAACTATGCATGGAAACACCAAAAATATGGTTATGTCGGTGATTTGTATCGAGATCTTAAGATTAGTTGGCCAATATCAACACCGCTGTTTCATCCCGGGTTCATGGTATTCATACCAGAAAGAACATACTACTACAATAGTCACCACATAATCGAAGAGATGCAATTATTGAAGCTGCTAAGGACTCATCTAAGGATTCTTATTAGTATCATTACAGGCTACTGGCTTTTTTTGGAGCACATGCTAAAAGGCTGGGACTACACTACAACGATATTTACAGAAAGTTGTATAGACGAAGAAAAAAAGGAGACCACAGAATATCTTCTATGTCACTGTCCGTCCTTTGGGGACAACGGCAACGGCTATTTGATCTAAGGACATTAATGGACTAATTTTGTCTATTTAGAGCTGAATCAACCAGGATCAAATAGTTTGTAGAGACCACGAAGTGGTTCGAAAGATCAGATGGTCAGAATGATTAGGCCTTGATATTAATCTAACCTAACTTTTTGCACAAATATGTATATTAAGCATTGTATTGTAGATTTATAAATGTGAAAGTATGAAAGCATACTTTAAGGCGAAAATTTTATTTGTCNNCTAAAAATAATAAAAAAATAATAATAATATAATACACACACAAACATGTATATTAAGCATTGTAATGTAGATTTATAAATGTGAAAGTATGAAAGCATACTTTAAGGCGAAAATTTTATTTGTCGATAATATGGTAAAAGGTTAAAAAGGTTCTGCTATACCGAGCAGAATATAGATCCCAATCTCATTTTAACTAAAAAACAATTTTTCATATAATAATCTAAATTTTCATTTCATTAGAATATCTTTCTGAAGTCCCTTTTTTGTTAAAAAAAAATATTTTTAATAAAAAATTTAATTTCACTAAAGATTTTAAAAATTTAAAAATTTTTTGAAAATCTATGTTTTTGGGGAAAATAAAAATTGTTGAATATTTAACTAATTTTCAAAAAAATTTCAAATTATTTTCCAAAATTTTTTTTCAATAAAAATTTACTGGGTTATATTTAATTGTGTTGTAATTCATATATTTTTACTACATACTTACATATAAATATAGCAATAAATAGTTTTTGCTCTTTATTATTATTTTTTTCTTTTTACCATTTTATTTTTTAATTTGGTGTTTTTTTCATTTAAATTGTATTTTTAATATAATAATAGTAAAAATTTATAGATCGATATTTAATTAAGTGTAGGACTATTGATGATTTCATTAACAGTGATGAAAATGATGAGAAAATCTGGAAAAACTATAGAGAATTGTAACTTTGGTTTACAAAACCAAATGCCAAGCAGATTAATAGTTATATATGATGGATGAATGTATTTAAATATTTTATTTGTATGCATATGTGTGTGAGAGCTTTTTTATCATTTATAAATAGTAAAGTGTATTAATGTGTAGTTTATGTTATATAATTACATTTAAATAAATGTATGTGTGTGTGTGTTTTTAAGTTATAAAATATTTATTAATAATAAAAATTCATTGTAATATTAATATATAGGTAAATAAATATTATGGAGGTTTCTATTTATTAACGATTTTATTATAATTAAATGTAATTAATAAGAAATTTGAAAAAAAAAAATAAATAATTACAGAAAAAATGTTTAAAAATTTAAAAATAAATTAAGTTTTGTTTTTATATTAAATTAATTATGTTTTAATTTATATCTGTATTCAAATTATTTTTATTTTTAAAGCCATTCATATACAAGTAATAGAAGTATATCCTTTTAAACACAAATAAACTCATGTTATCTAAAATGTTCTTTATCATATTTTTATTCTTAAAATATGAACAATTTAATAATATTTTATATATATTTTCTAGGTTTTTGTTTTTGCTGCTGTTATTGTGGTGTTAATTCTTTTGGGAAATATCTTTACAGAGGCGTTTAGCTCCCCAAACAAAACATCACAAATCACTTTAGAGTAAAATTTTCGGATTTAGTATTCAATTGTTAAAAAAAATGGTATAAATGTATAAAAGTTTTTTTCTATCATAAACTAATACTCACTGGCTGGTTGCTTGGTATTGCAAAATGGTGCTGCTGCTACTATTGCTACTCTATTGCTGTTGTTGCTAGAGCTGAGAAAATCCTTTTGTGGTTTGGTAAACCACGTTTTGTAACTTAAATATCCTCTCTTGTATGTTTTAAAACCATGTAGTTAACAAAATGCTTATATCCGGTTTTGGCAACATCAAAAAAATAAAGATAAATACTAAAATCGCACATTCATATTCCCCAAAAAATAAACTTTCAACTTCACTTATGCCTTTGCCACAGACATCATACATACATTAAACAAATTTTAGTTTTATCCATATACATATGTATAGATTTTTTTTCTTTTACTTCACAAATTCTATTTCTACTTACAACTCTTAGATTTTACATTTAGTTTGATTTTTTTTTTTTGGCAATACGCATATCTAAATACTTCTACTAAGAATGTCCGTCCTATAGTGTCTGTCTTTCTGTCTGTAAGTGTGTTTGTATTGTAAGGATTTTTGGTATTGAAATTGTATTTTGTGAATGTTTTAAAACGCATATGCAACGACGCGGTTTACCACATTGCTGGTTAAATCCTAGAAAATTATAGACATTCATTCATACTTACTACTATTGCAACTTTTACTACATAGATTTACATTTAGACAATGTTTGAGTATGTATATGTAAGTGTGTTTGTGTGACTTGATATTAACATATATACATATGTATTAGTGTGATAAACGAACATTTACTACAATATCAGTGTAATGGAGAAAAAAAAAAAGAAATACATTTTTGTTTCTAAACTTCCGTACATGTTGCAATTTTAAGTGGCTGTAAAGTAATGCTTGATAGCATGGATACGTTTTCTTTAGTACTCTATACCATATACAAAAAACATCATGTATGTGCTAGGAATTTGTTCATAAGGATCAGAAGGACTTAGAACTGAGACCTTGGGGTTCAAAGAAAATCTACGAAATTCTGTAGAGAGAAGAATTTATGATTCAGATAGTTCATAAATGATTTACAAAAGTTTACAACTAGTCCAATAATGTTGGCCTTTTAAGCTTTGTGAGTCAAACACTGAAACTATTCAAATTATTGGTCGTCTCCTAAAACTTTTAAAGCTTTAATAATACTCTTACACTTTGCAGATTTTTATTTTAATTTGGCGATTTTGCTTTTTATTACATTAATATTTTTGTTCTGCTTGATGATCTCCTACTGTATTTTTGTATGTATTTCTTCAATTTTGTGATTCAAAAAGCCACAGTTATCGGATACAACAACAATGTATCTGCAACTTTTATATCAATTTAAAAAATATAAATCACATTTATAATTTTAAAATAAATAAATAAAGTAATAAATTCTTTTCTATTTCGTTTATCAATCCCCGCTTATAATTCTCTCAATTAAAAGTAACTCTAAATCACAAGGAACTATTTTGTAAGATCCAATAGCGGGACAAGGTTCACGTTCACATGTTTCCTTATGCACTATTCTCAACACTCCCCATGATACGTAGATATCAGTGACCACAGTGCCAGGAAAATAATACCGTTAGTATATTGAGTTAGCTGCTATTAAGCCATAATAACTTCCTCGTTATAAAAAGACAAACCTCTTAGTCTGTCTCAGATGGGAGATATTCTCTAATAGCTGAGAAAATTCTGACTCAATCCAGGAGTTTATCTTTTCTCTGGTAAATAAGTTTGTAATCATAAATTGTTTTGTTGCCTCTGTGCCAAAGCAGTCTATGTTTAGACAATATTGAGGGACTCAGCAGCGATAGTCTTTTTGGGGCAAGTAAAGCAGAGGTTGAATATATCGTTGTAAAAGATGTGGTTACATACCCAGTCGGAAAAACAAGGGCCTAAGCTACATTATCTTTTCTCTGGTAAATAAGTTGTAATCATAAATTGTAATCATAAATTGTTTCCGACTGGGTATGTAACCACATACAAACAAGGGCCTAAGCTTCATTATAAAATGCCTTATTTAGGATCCACAAGGCCTGATACTTGCACTGCAACAATATTTCTTTTTTACACGGCGTGTCATTGGAGGCCCTTTTAAAAAGAATCGAAAAGGCGAGGACACTTTCATAAATAAAAATGCTCTCTTAAGACTAAATAAGTTTGAGCTTTGTTAGTCTCGTCGTTACAATTTTTTATGTTTTTAATAAGAAAGTTAGTAGGTGAGTGACACTATCTATTTCATATCGGATTTCTTTTTAAAGAAGTCAAGGCATTGGGAGGAAGCACTAACATATTTGAAAGGAAAATATGTTAGTTCTTCCTAGGAAGGAAGTCCGCATGTCTTTTTTTAAATATATTTCATACTCTTTTTTATTAGCATTCAAAATATAAAAGAGAATATTTATTTATTTATTTGAGAGTCCTTGCCTTAACTGGGTACCCAGTCGGAAATAGAAGGGCTAAAGATAAATTATAAAATGCCTTATTTAGGATATACAGAGCCTTCCATCCGCATTGCAATACTATTTCTTTTTTACACGGCGTATCCCTTAAAAAAAGAAGCGAAAGGGCAAGGACTCTTAAATAAGTAAATATGCTCTCTTATATTTTCAATGCTATTAAAAAAAGAGTATTAAAAGTAGGCTAAATGCGTTTGAGCTTTGTAAGTCTCGTAGTTACAATTTTTTATGTTTGTAATGAGAAAGTTAGAAGAAGATGTCACTTCTATTTTGCATCTAATAAAATGGAACAATAATTAGTACCGGATTTCTTTTTAAAGAAGTCGAGGCATTCTTTAAGGAATTTTTACGGAAAGCAAAAAGGAATGAGTTTAAAGTTTGTTCGGATGCATTCAGAAAACTTTGTTGAGAGGAAGCACTAACTTATTTTCCTGCTGGGTAGTGTCAACATCCGACTCGTAGGACCATAGGCAAGTTTTATTTCCTGAATTTGCCTTGTGGTTCTGTTTGGCAGTACAAAAGCGGAGTTCGTGGACTATAATTAGATACCAGCAGAATAGAATACGTATTTTCTGTGCAGCTATGCAATTCATCAGCATTCATTACGCTTTCGGTGGAACGTATACATCTGGGATATCCTATAGGAATGAAGACAATTGTTTACACTTTTCGCTCGGTAATCAGTTGCTCCGTTTACAGAATGGTTTAATACTAAACATTAAGTTCATTGAGATATGTGAAACAGTTCATAAATAATAATTTATATTATATTTAAAATTTTGGAGCATAAATATTTTACAATATAATTCCCTTTCTCTATAGCACATTTTGAATTCGTTTTTACTCAACTTTTATTTTTTTTAAATTCGCTACAACATTTTTTTTATGGCTGTTGTAACTTTGGCAGAGATTTGTTATAAACGGATTGGTTACAAAATCAAAATAGTAAATTTGCTTAAATATTCGATAACATTAGAACTCTACGATATGCATGGTTGATAATGGCTGTTGATTGCACCGCAGACAAAAATGGAGAAAACTACAGACAAACATGCTGCTAACATTACAAAAAAACACAACGACAGCAACCAACATGACAACATTGTTGCAAAGCAAAAAAAAAATTGTTTGAAAAATTTTTAAAACAAATTTTTTCAATGTCACCAAACAAGTGAAGTGAAAAAGAAAATTTGTTCTTAAATTAAATTTCCCATATTTTTCATTTAAGTTTAAATCTTAAAATCTTTTAAGATTTATTCATTTAACAGAAAAATTACATTTTCTCTCTATTGATTCCAAACAAATTTTCATTTACCTTGTTAGTAGACTTTGTTGTTTTTTTGGTAGAAGTAATTAAATTAGTGTAAAAACCATTGTCTTTAATTAATTCCTGATTTTTCGATATGACTTGACTTCACAAACACAATTTAGGCAAAAAGGGGACTACAGATTACGCACATAAACATACTCCTTCTCATCTGTAAATACATATGTATGTGTATTTCCTATCTCTATACAGAGGTTGTCATAAGAACAATCATATAACGTTTATATTCTTAGTAACGAATGGGTTTGTGTTACTGTTACGTAATATGCGTTCATGTGTAATTCAAAATCATGATGCTGATGACGATGACAACGTTGTTTTTGATGATGTTGGTCAAGTTAAAAAGCCTATTACAAAAACTTATCTACATACATACTTGTATGATGTAGGCATAAGGTTAATTGGTATATGGATGTAAATTTTACCATCTTTCCCTCTCTCTCTCTCTCTCTCTTTCTATCTGTCTGTCTATCCGCTTGTATACCTGAAATAAAAATAACAACAATTTTAGAGAATAGTAATAGCAACATGGATTTTACTAAATACCCACGAAAATTATGACAACAAAATCTGCAAAATATGCGGGTTTCCCTTGAATAGAAATACATTGGAGATAGAAGCTTACGATAGTCAGCCCTAAATGCTTTTAGGTATTGTGATGGCATTAAAAAGTGTCTTTTCTCAGCTATGCGTGCATGCGTACGTTTTGTGGTTGTGGATGGAAATTAACATTTTAAAGGTTTAACAAAAGAGAGAAGGAGAAATGAAATGGTATTTAAAATTTTAACTTAAAATAGAGGAGAGGCAATAATAATAAATTTTAAAATTTTTAAAGCGAAAACATTGGTGTTTTTGGATTACTTTCACTTCTAATTAGTTTTCACCACTTTGATAAAGGAATTGCTTTCAGAGATGAGTTTTGGTGACCGGAATTTAAAATAAAATTCTCTTTACTTCCCTACCAACAATTTAATTATCTAGTCTAGTTTATTTTGGCTTTTTTTGGAAAGAGGTCTTAAGGTTCTAGTATAAGGATGTCAATTTCATAGCACAATTGTGCTGGCTGAGTTACACGTATTCTTCCATTTAATATTTGCTGAGAGTGTAAAGAGTATTAAATGTATTGTAAATAATTATGGAAATTAGTTGTTTGGTAATCAAAACAGCCGCTTTTCTCCGTTTGCTCTTGTGCAAATTCGGCTGTTAGTTTCTGTACCGAGATATCGGTCATTATTTTTGGCACATAAGAAATCTATAAATATCATCAAAGATTTTGCTTGCTGCATAATACCCTTGAGAACCGAATCTTCATAGTGATATTAGAATCTGAATAACTCGTGAAGTAATCGACTAAATACGTAAGTACCAATGTGCTGCTAGTAATTTATTTAACTTAGAAAGTATTTGTCATAATTTATAGTTACCTATAACTAGAACACTAGAATAATAGATAAGAATAAACTGTACATTTACCCCAGAAAGGGTAAACTACCCAGCAAAAATAAAGAGAAGTCATCCAAATATTTGTTACAAAAAATTAATTTTATTAAAAAAATTTATTAGTTTATATATAAATTAAATTAAATTTCCCAGCATTGATAGAAAATAAAATCCAAAGAATCAGTTTTTTATAACATCGTCGACATGACTTCCTATTCATTGAATAGGTTTCAAAAAAGAGAACATCTTCCTATGACAAGTCTATGTTTAATTCATTGGACTACTTCTGGATTACAAGTTCAGGATCTTATTGACTTCTATGGATGTTCTTGTTTTGCTGGGTAATTGTCTCTGAACCTATTACCGACCACTTTGCGATTCCGTTGTAATAACTTTTCGCAATTTGGCACAAATCTTATTTTTGTGATTGTCATAACAAATTAAGAAGATTTGAAAGTCTAGATATTGTTTGTTGCAAAATGCAAAGCCTGGGAAATTTCAGACATTGTACTGTTTTTTGACCCGGAAAATTTGTCTAAACCACTTTTTGAAAATTTTAAGGTCATATTCTAAGCAATTTACCTTTAGAAGCAGCTTTTCAGTAAGCATAATTAAAGATAT
>MINK01174753.1:0-15284 GCA_001735545.1 Phormia regina
ACATACATACATACATACATACATACATACATACATACATACATACATACATACTTCAACATCATTATTATATGTATCTAAAGTCATATAAACCTAAAGTCATATAAATTTCTAATGCATTACACGTATTCAGTTTTATACAACAAGAATAGAGTTCAGTGTAGCAGTAGTTGTTTTTGCTATTGGCTTTAGACAACAAATTTGTGACAGCAATAATTATAACTCACACTGTTATAATAGAATGCAAGCCAAATATATACACACAATTTTTCTCTCCTTTAAACTCATACATATAAAATAGCAAAACAAAAAAAAAGAAAGAGAAAAAAATGTTTTTATTAAGATTCAAATAAATTACTAAAGGAAATCAAGTTTTTTACTTCCGTTTTGACCTGGTCACTTTGAACGTTTGATGACAGCAGCCATAATTTCTATTTTAAATGGTAAAACAGCTGAAAGGAGAGCTAAAGAACTTAAATTAGAAAAAAACCTTTACACATGGTTGGAATATGTAAGTTTGTGCATTGGATATTAAGTGAGAAAATATTGGTAAATATTTTTTTGTTGTAGTTTATAAAATTTTGGTTATTAATAATGACAATGAAAAGGAAATTATTTATCAAAAAACAAAATCGCTTAAAAATAATAATATTCAAACAAAAATACAGTAAGAGATTTATTAAATTAAATTCTATACCTCGCGTGGCACTTTTTGTAATATATATGTGGAATGTAAAAAATTATAAAACAATGTAGATATTGCAAATGACATAAGGATGTCTGTCTATTAATAATAAGTCAGGGGTCAATTTTTCTTCTTAGTGCATAAATACGATATCAATGTACGCTGCCATAATTTTTCAAATGCAAAAATATAAGTAAATACATACATATGTAGGTTGTCTTAAAAGTAATGTATTTTTATGAAACTAGAGTCTCCGAACAATACAAAAAATGCTTATTATTTTTGTTTAAAATTCTCAGGCGCTGAAGAAATATAAAAATTGTAAAAAAAAATGGACACGTTTTTCACATAATTTTTTAAGAATTTTCTTTATTTTCTTTTTGATGTTATATCAACCTTGAGTGTAAAATTTTTTAATTGATTTTGAACCATATTAAATTTTTATGACCCCATATTTAGCATTTTTATGGTTTTTTTATCATAACCTTTTTTCCGAATGAATTGTTCCAAAAAAAATTTTTTTTTTTTGCTCAATATTCACAAAAAAGTATTATATATTTTCGGACTTCGCAAATTCAGAAAAGTATCCGACTTATATCATATTACTTACAGCGACTGAAATATTTACTTTTTAAAATGTGAAATTTTTTTTCGTTTACACATTTTTAAAGAAATATGTTCAAATTTTTTATGTTATTTTGTTGGCTGATATCTCAAAACTTAAAATGTAAATGTATATACTGAATATGACACCTTTTAGTTCTTCCCTATACTACATACTATGGCTTAAATATATACAAAATAAAATGAAAAAAATGTTCGATTACATGCTTTATATGAAAATATAATCAAATAAAAATAAAAATTTTTTAAAAAATACAAATTTCAACTAAAATAATTATATTAAAAAAATAGATCTAATATATTTTACTTTCGAATTTTCATAATAAATTACCAACAAATTAAATAAAAAATAATAATAAAATTATTTTTTTCCAAAAAGGTTTCAATTAAACTATTGATCAAAACTTACAAATTATTTGAAATATTTTTATAAGTAAAAAAATTATTCAAATCAAAGTTTTCTAACAAATTAAATTAAAATAAATCTTACTTAGAGAATTCTTATACATAATTTTAATACAAGTGGCATGATTATACTCAATCATTTGTTAACTGCAACTAATAAAATAACATTTCTCATTCAACGCAGATAGATATATGGTATTAATAATTTTTAATTAACTGTAGTTCTCGTAATAAATTATTTGTAAAATTAACTATAACTATATTTCCGATTATATTTAACTCATCCTTACAATACTTTTAATAACTAAGCCGATATAAGACCCATTTTCTGGAAAAAAATCGCGAATTTATTCACGAATTTCATTTTCTAAAAAGTCAAAAATATCGCAAAAATGTGTAACTTTAAACCTAAAAATCTTTAAATGTTTTTTTACGGATTTTAATGATTTAAATTGCATATATAAGATGAATATGTCCACTATAAATGTAGTAATTTAAAAATAGAATTATCATTCAAAAATGCATTCATAATGCATATGCAATTTTAGAATGCATTTTTTAACAATTTCTACCCTTATATAAAAAAAAATATTATATTTTCTAAATAATGCAATATATGTTGTTTTGGGACAATATGGTCCACTATTTAAAAATATATATTTTTTTAATATTTCTTCTAATTTTGAATTTGAATTTTTTATTTTTTGTGAGTTAATTTTAGAATTAATTTTTATCATAACATTTTATAATGTGTTGTTTGTGATTTAAAACTGTTTGTTCCAGATTAAATGCTAATGTTTTATATAATAAACATATTTGTCTTTAATATTAAACAAAAATATTTAAAATCGAAAAGGGAAACAATTTCTTAAAAATGCATCCGAAAATAGCATTCTTGATGGGAGTGAATCTGTAGCAAAACAAATATTTTGGATTTATAAAATGTAATATACAATATTTATTGAAATAGACTTTATACTGGTTTTTAAATCAATAATATCTAACGTATATTTAAGGAGTTATAGACATTTAAAATTTCTAATACTAAAAGAAGATAATCAAAATAAGTTTAAAATAAAAAATTTATAAAAAATTTAAATTTTTGTATGAAAAAATTGATGGTATTTAAAACAAAAAAATATTAAAAATATTAGATTTTCTTGTCCCAAAACAATTATTGTTGCATTTTATAGCAAATATATTGTTTTTTTAATATATTAAAAGAAAATTAAAATCAAAGGGGTAGAAAATTTTCAAAAATACATCCTAAAATTGCATTTCAATTATGAATGCATTTTTGAATATTGATGTTAGTTTTAAATTACTACATTTATAGTGGACATATTTATCTTACATATGCATTGTAAATCATTGACTTTTTAGAAAATGAAATTCGTGAATAAATTCGCAAATTTTTCAAAATTCAGAAAAATAAAAGTAGAGATATTAAAATGGCTCCATAGAGTATGCGTATGCCAAAAATTGGCAAAATCGGAAAACACTCATTAAAAAAATTGTCATTTTTTATAAATCTCTCATGGAATGGACGATATATATTTTACATAAATTAAAAAAAAAAAGAAAATCAGAAAATTTCTAAAAATCGAAATTGTCAAAAAATTAAAATTTTTATTCTTTCATCATAAGATAAAATTGTTGCAAACAAATAAAAAAAATATTTCAATCAAATCAATTCATTTTACTTACAAATAAATAAAGATATTCATTTACAGATTACATAGAAACATTTTAAAAATGAGTTTGTGATTTTTTAAATATTTATATGTAAATTGTAAATTAGCACTTTCACAAATAAAAATGAAATCAAAATGTATGCCTGGATTTTATTGGAAATTTTTTTATTTTATTTGCAACAAAAAAATTACAATTAAAATTGAAAAACTAAATAAGAAATTTTAATTCATTGTATATATACAGTAGAGTGTCATGTAGACAAAAATTTTGTAAGAAGAACCCTCACACGATTTGAAAAGTATTTGAAAAATACAAAAAAAAAATGTTTAAAATTGATCTCCTTATTCGACGGACGAACGTAATTACATAATAAAAAAAATCTATAATGAAATGTAAAAAATACACGTAATTAATTTTTATGAAATTAAATCTTGAATCCGATAATGCAATTGATTTCTTAGTTATACACAAAATGTTCTGTTATATAAGATAATGCTATGCAAAACATTTTAATATTTTACTTAAAATTAAATTAAAATTAATTAATTTAAAAAATAATTTATTTAAATTGAAATGGTGCATGTTTATACTAATAGCCTATTTAACCCAAATAATGGCACACTTATAAAAATATCTAAAACAGCCTTTTAACCACTTCACTACTTCTATACCAACAATAAAAACCACAAGTTGTATAAAAACATTTACCAAAAAATAAATATATCAAACAACAACAAAGCAACAAACTTAATGAACTAAACCACAAAAAAAGCAACATAAAAGATTAACCTATTGGTAAATCCTTTAACCAAACACCTCAACACCTCTAGATTTGACTTTGGACATTAAACTTGTATAAGTGTAAATGTAATATTAGTAACAAACCACTACAAATATACTTCAAGGTCTTATAAATTTGTACACATTTTTGTAAAAATATTTATCTTTGAGAGAAAAAAAAAATAATATTCTCAAAAAACAACTCGATTCAACATTAAAATAAAAAGAAAAAAGTGTAAAGAACACTTTAGGCATTTGAAGTAACATCAAAAATTACAGCAATAACAACATAAGCATCATCAACATCTACTACTACAACCACAATACAAACATAAAAATCAATGAGCAATTTCATCTACAACAAACACATTTACTTATATTGCCTACTAAAAAAAATAAAATGAAGTAGAAAAAACATTGATTGTAGGTGTTATTTGAACACACATATACATACACAATTTTATAAAAAAAAAAAAAAACACTGACATTTCCATCAACCAACTTTTATTTACGAAAAAAGCCTATAAAAAACATTGAAAATATCGTTTTGTAATATACTTTCTCACAATACTCATTGTGAATTTACACACACACATGCATACACACAATCAAATATATAGAGCAAAAAAAAAAATTGGGTAATGACTTTTTAACCCTTTTTTATGCGATTTGAATTTCCTTTCTCTTACATACAACATTTTGATAGAGAAATAAACATTGGAAAATTCCAAAAAACATTTGAAATTGCACCCTCAATTCAAAAAAAAAATAATAATAATAATACTCCAACACAGATACACAACTACATTTGTAAACTAAAAAAAAAAAAAAAAGAAAAAGAAATAAATATTTAAAAAAATCATTTTTACACTTTACAAAGTAGATTTTTTTTCTGTAGAAAAAGCAAAAACAACAGCAATAAAGTGGTAAAAAAGAGAAAATAACAATAACAAAACTTACATTTGTTTGCTGTTGTTACTAACAGCTTTATTATGAACATTTTTGGTTGAAAAAATGTGCGAAAAAATAGGAGGGCATATGTAAAATTATATAATTGCAATTATTGGACAAAAAGAAAAAAATCAAAATTTTAAAAGAAATGTACACTTTCAACAAAAAAATGTTCAAAAATAACAACTTTTTATAAAAATACCTACCATTATTAAAAAGTGCAGCGAGCTCTAAGTTTTTGACCTGATCCCGCATCTCATCTTTACATCAAAACAGTAGCTTAGTTTTTTTTTTTTTTGAATGATGATGAAACTACAAATCAATATTAGTGTCAGAATAAAAAAAAATATATAAAAATAAAAAAATTTTCAAAACTTTTGAAAATCCTCACATAAAATGTATTTTTGTCAAATATTTATTTGAGGAGATATTGACAGGTCTTCATAAAATTTGGCACAAAAGTTTTATATTTCAATAGAAGTTAACTTTTTTTTATGACATTTGTGGTCGTTGAACCCTTTTTGCGAAAGAACATTTGTATGATGGCTAAGGGAAATAATGGATCAATCATAATAAGTTTTAACAGGATATATTGATACATACATACTTGATCCAATAATATGTAGTCTGATTACAACGGTAACATGGACAGACCGACAGACCGACAGACCGACCGACAGACCGACAGACAGACAGTCAGACATACAGAAAGATAGACAGACAAAAAACATAATTTTTTTTAACAAAAATTGGTGACAGATTTAAAGAAATAACCCAATAAGCACACAAATTTTAAAAATTCAAGCCTTGGAAAATTTTGCTGGAGTTCGACATGAATTTAAATATTAAAATATTTTAAATATGAAAAATAATTTTAAAAAATTAATTTGACTGGAATTTAAATTTTCGTTTCACTGGAGAATCCTATTGAATTAAAGTGTAATACCATTTGAATTCAATGCTTGGTACTGGATTCAAGGCTTGAAATACATTTGGTATCAACTTGAATTTCGGTAAAAATGCTTATTTGGAAGAATTACAGAGTAACAAAATTAAAAAAAAAACTGCACGATATTAATAGTACTAAGCTTTTAAACCACTTTTTTTGGAATTGAAAACGACATTTTTTTTTTCTCGATTTTGTTAAAAAGAATATGAAGAAATTTTAAGTCGTTTTTCCACTAATTTTTAAAACGGAGATATTAAGTACATTTCCAGAAAAGAATGTCACAAAATAAATGTTGGTTGTATTAATAATTTATTGGTAATTGGAATATATTTAAAAAAAAAAANATATATANATATATATATATATATATATATATATATAAATCGTTTTCACGATAGAGCATAATTGATTTTATAAATCGTAATTTATAGCAAGAATTATATTAAACCTATTATTATTATTATTATTATTATTTTCTAAAATTGTCAAAACAATTAAAAATTACATTATTAAGGTCTTTTACGTCTCACCTCGTTTTAAAAATGCCAAAAAATAAGAATAGATGAGATCATTTTTACAATTTACTCGTTTAGAGCTTTGTTTGTTACATAGCATGGCGTATGAGTGTTATCTTGCTCAAACAAACAAATAAAAATTCAGTATACGTTACAATAACACTTGCACATACGTACATACATACATGCATACTAATAAAAAAGTATTTAGAAAATTGTATATGTGTGTATATACACACACATGCAATATATGACTATTGTTATTATATGTATATAAATGTTTCCAGAAGATGTGTATGTCGGTTTGTGTATTTGACTTTGTGATATCTTTTGTTTATGTATGTATGATAGTGTTGTAAGTGTATCAGTAGTGTTGTTTATTCTTATAGCAACCAACAAATATTCTCACACATATTGTATTGTAGTATATAAGTTGTTTTGTTTTTATTGTTATGACAGTTTTTGTTGTAATTATTTTTGTATTTTGTAGTTTTTTTGTTTGGGAGCTCAGAATGTTTAAGCAGCAAAAATAGTTTTTTTTTATATATATAAAAAAACATTTGCTATTTGTTTATATATTTTACTAAATGTTTGTTAGTATTAGTAATATCGTAATGTTAACATTTTATTATATTTTTGTTATTGTTTGTTTTTTTTTTTTAGTTTATTTTCTAAAGTTTATATCGCTTTTTAGTTTTTATTTTTGTGGCTTTTTAAAATGTTAGAATAAAATTGTTGACACTTTTTAGTTCAGGGTCATTATTAAAAACGATACAAAAATTGTTTATTGTTTTTTATTTTATTTTTAGTTCAAGCAAATTGTCTGTTGTTGCTAATAAAGATTTTTGTTTTAAGGACAATGAACTAAAGTGATGTCAAAAAAAGAAAAAATCTGCTCAATGTTGTTTTGTTGATTTTTAGATATTTATGTATGTATGTATGTATGTATGTATGTATGTATGTATGTATGTATGTGTGTGTATTTGGTTATCTCTGTTTGGTATTTTTAATAAACTTGAAAATTCAAGCGGATATTGTTTAAAATATAATAAATTTAGGGCAACTTCAGATTTTTATTGGCTTTCATTTTTTTCTTTTGAAATATATATATATATTGTGATAAAAGAAATTGGTGTTAAACAAATGTAATAAAACGGAAGTATCTTAAAATTTAATTTAAAAATATATTTATAAACAAAAACATTTCATAATAATCTACAAATCATAGTTATATTCTAGAAGATTAAAAACATTCTAAACATTCTAATATATTTTTTATTTATTTCTTTAATCTCTTTAATATTCTATACATAAATAATTTATTTAGTTTCCATTTACTAAAAAGCCATTAAAAAGTGATTAAAAAATAATCTTAGAAATTAAACCAACAAAAAATATCTAATTTATCCTTGATATTTAATTATTTATTTAGTTAAATGGCATTTAAGTTAAATTAATTTATTAACTATCTCAAGCAAATAAATCAAGGTTTTTTTATCTAAATCTTGTAATAAAAGCAAATTTTATATTTAATAGAAAATAAAAGACAAAGAAATTGAATAAATGCTTAAGACAAACTGGAAATCTCAAACAAAATGTTTAATTCATTACAATTTTTACCAAAAATATTAAGTTCTTTTCAATGTCTTGTAGGCAATAAATTATATAAACAGAAAGGAAACTTAGATACTTAGATAGTGAAACAAATTCCTGATGACAAAGAAAATGTTGTTAACAAATGAGTAACTCAAACTTTAAATGCAGACAAAGCAATTTAATAGAAGTAAAGAAGAAGATAAATGTAGTTAAAAGAAATAATTTCACAGAGATACAAAATGACAAAAAAAAAGACTTCTCAGTCACTTCCGATACTTAATCAGTATTTCTCTATGTTACTTTTTTTTTTGATGAAAAATTAATCAATTTTATTTCGCCTATTTATTAACTTTAAAAAAGTTGATTATTTTGAATAAAATTGTATTAATATTACCAAAAAATTCATTACATTTATTTAAATTCTTTTTTTTTTTTTAATTTCTTTATAAATAAGGACTTAAATTTTAATAAAACCTTCTAACAAACATTATCTTTCAAATATTTACTACTTAAGCTTCGTCAACCGCAAAAGTTTCATTTAATACAAAAACAAAATTAGCTTCATATAAAACAGCAACAATGACAACTTCAACATCAAGATCAACATCAGTTTAATGGGAATCTTATTATGGATTCTCTGTCTCTCTGTTTTGGCTCCATCTTCACAGGAAACCATTTCATAAACAAATACAAAACTCCTGAAAGACACACACTCACACACATACCAAATACTTTCATTCATTTATATATAAATATACTTAAGCTTTCTTTTTTTCTTGTCGTATTTGTGTTAGTATTTCAAATTTGTTTAGGTATTTATGCATGTGTATGTAAATGTCAAATTAATTTAATCACTTTAAGAGTAAATGTTTTCAAAGATATAAAAAAAACACACAAAAATATATGTTAAAAAAAAAAAAAGAAAAACATGGAAAATGTGAAAATAAAAAAATCGAATTAACCAAAAACAAACAAAAAATATCGAAAAAAAATCTAGAAAAAAAACACAATATATGATAATAGCTTAGAGATATACAAATACGTGTTAATATACACCTAGACCACTTTTTTTTAAGAAAAGATTAAAAATGGAATAAAAAACAATAGATACGGAAAAATTAAACAATGCGACATACGGACAGACATAAGAATTTCTCAGTCAGTTCAGATATTGGCTGAGAAAAATTACAAAATTATTTTCTGATTTCGTTTAATATTTCTATGTAATTTGGATTTTTTATTAAATATTTCTATGATTTTGGATTTTTCACATTTTCGAGTTTTTATTTGTTGAACGAAAGTTTCGTTCACATTTAGAAAAACAGCCAGTTAATGTTTCCATATTAATTGACGATATTAAAACGTTAACTAAAAATGACTTGGAGACAATTACAATTAGAATTTTTTATTGAAATTATCTAATAAAATTAGATATGGAGATATGATTCAATATATGCTGCAATGTTTTTAATATTAAAAATTGCGATTTTATAATTTGTTGATTTTTATTTGATTAATTTTAATTAATTTAAAGACGTGCATTAATTAAGAAATTTGTTCATTTAAAATTTTTTAATTTTTATTTTATTTTATTTTTTCTGTATTTTTTTTTTTTTAGCTTTTTTCTTGTAGACTTTTTATATCTAGTTTTTCTTCCGCAATTTTTTAATATTAGTTTCATAATTAAAAAAAATAATAAACTCTATTTCCGGTTGAAATATAATCTATCTTTCTTCTTTGCTTTCTTTCTTTATTTCTTTATTAAGGATTTGAGTTTTTTCTCCTTTCGGAGAATTTATTTATTTTAGCGAATTTTCTTCCTTTTATTATTTAGATACTCTAATAAATAAATAAAAAATGAATTTAAATACAGTTCAAAAAGTATAGAAGCAAGATATAATACTTTGAATTTTCAGATCGAAACTACAACAAAACCCAATAAGCTTTGAAGTCCATAAATCATTCCGTTTAAATTTTGTTCCTTTTTTGCATTCAACAAACATTTCAAGAAATGTTAGCCTGGATCCAGGGTTACTGTTTTTTTTTTTTTTTTTTTTTTTTTTGAAACTCAATATTTTCCACTTTAATCCTACTTTACAGCGCCTAACGAGTTACATGTTTGATACTTAGTTTCTTCTTTTTTTCCATTTCGAATGTTCATTTCATTACTACGACAACATATTCAAACAACAACAGCAAAAATAAATATAATAAAAAAAATCTTCTCATTGTTAACGCCAGCAATGTAATGAATGAATAAAGAAATTTATATTCGTATTCATTCAAATACACACACACACTCACATACACATACACACTCTACCCCAAAAGGATAGTTATAGTTAAGTTAAGCACAACCCATGTTAAGTGTCACACTAAAATATTTTCACACTAAACCAGCAGAAAAACGCACCCACACTATCATGGAATTCGTTAAAAAGGATTTAAAAGTCACGTACAATATCAAATTACATAAACGTCAAGCAAAATGATAATATTTTGACATTTGAAATACAATTTGAAGCAACATGTTTTAAACTAAAGAAAAAAAGGAAACAAAATAATAACTGAACTTTGTAACAAAAATGGATGCAATCACTTTTGTGTGACATAAATAAAAATGTTTAAAAAAATCGTTTAAATATAGTAATCACATAAGTTTTTAAATTATTTTCCAAAAGAAAGTAAAAAATAAAAATAAAAAACACATTGAAAAAAGTTGACTTTTTTTAAGCCCAACACTCTCATATTTCGATACATTTCTGTAATGAAACTTTAGACATTTTCATTTTAGTTTGTTGTTAATTTAAAGCTTCTTAATTTCAATGTAAAAACTCAGCAAAATTAGTTCTTATTAATTTATTCTTGTGGCTTTCTTTCTGTTTTACATTTTTGCTTTCTTTTGCTAATTTCTAAAAAAAAAAATTAAAAGACCTTGTTGGGTTACACCTTCTGGCAATTTTATTAAACGATAGAGTGTTTCTAGTATTGTGCATACTTGATTGAGTGAATGTATTTTCTTTTTTCAATCTCCCTCATCAGCATCATCATGTTCCTCATATGAATATTTTTGTGTATTTAGCATAATAGAGACATCGTCATCTCGTCATGTAGTACCCAGAAACCAGCAGGTGGTTGAAACAATAAACAACAACAAAAAAGAAATGAAAAAAAATAAGAAACACAACATCATCAAGAAATAAACAGCAACAACAACAAAGAAATAAAATAAAAATAGTATAAAAGAAAGCTCTAACATTCTATTTACTCATTGCTAATAGAAGTGTGAAAAAAGGATGATGAAAATGAACAGGCAACCGACCAACATGTAAAAAAAAAGAAAAAGAAAAAGAAAACTGAAACTGAAATACCAAACCAATGAATAAATTGAATGGCAGTAAATACCAAAAAAAAAAAAAATAATAAGACAAAAGACAGAGAAAAAATACTTTAATATTACAAAATAGACAAGAGAGCAACAATAAGACAAAAGCAAAAACGACAACAACCATAAAACAAAATGAACGTCATCCTTTTAACAGTAAAATACAGAAGAAGGAGAAAATCAAGTTGAATACCGAATAAAAAACAACAAACTCAACTACAGAAAATTGAAGAAATCTGTTCATTGTATACACACTTATACAATTACATTCACCTACACACGAACACACACAAAGTACGGAAACCACTTACATATAAACCCAGCAAACATTTAGTAATAAATTTAAATTCTACCTTTACAAAGAAAAAGAAAATTCTTATCATTTACATTACTTTACATACTAGATACTAACACAACTTCACACAACAGCTAAAGTTCTGTTGAGATACGTTTACATATTAAAACTCTTAGTAAATAAATAGAGAGACATACACTTAAAATATCTTCATCTTCAACATAGTCATTATCATCATGAACCTAGTCATAGTCATCATCTTTTATATAAATATATATTAAATTACAATTATTTGCAAAGTAATTTATTGAAAATGTAATCGTTCAAAATCAAAATTGTACAAAAGGATTTAGGGGTTAGTAAATGCCAATCCCAAAGTCCCAATCCCGGGATTATTTGGGATTAGGAAATTTCGCAAAAATATCGGGATTTGAATTTCGGCATGTCTTGCCATAAATACAATACAAAAAATTAACTAAAGGCAAGACAGAAATTACAGAAATTTTCCAAATTGTTTTAAAAATTGATTTCATAAATAAGACTGATAAATTGATGATATCTCATTGAATCATCTAGAAGAAATTAACACAATACATACTTTTATTTTTCAGTCACATTTTTTCATTTGTCGATTTTATTTAGAAATTTAAAAATGCATAATTTACAAAATGACAAGAATTGTTTACCATATTTTTTACAAATTTCTTTAGCAATAATATTTTTATTATTATTATTACATCTTCTGGAAGATTATCTGACGTTATCTTTTTTCACATAGATGATCAGACCTATGCCCGGATAAAAGTAGGCAAAATTACTTTTATCCGGGCGTATTGATTTCTTATTGTCTGGATGTCTCCCGAGGGAAGAAACTTCCCCAATTTGAATATATTCGAATCACTTTCGTATTTTTTGCCTGTAGGGATGTATACAAATTTAATAAAAAAATAAAACCCGAAAAAATCCCGGGATTTGAAATTATAAAATCCCGAATCCCGAAATTTGCAAAAACCACTCCCGTTTGGCATCCCTAATTATTAAGCCTTTGTTAGCTGTTACTTATATATGGTCGTCCATCACATCTATGTATGAAAATACACACATACTTTTAAGACACATCAACACAACATAATCGTTGTTTCGATTGCACAGAGTAAAAATCTATGTTACTACTGCTATATTTATTCACTCCCCTGTTCCTATACTTATTAGTTTGGTACACACATAACACTTTATATTAAGATGTTTACTTTATTTCACACTAATACCTACAACACATACAAATACTTTACATAAAATAACTTACCGAGTTGTTAAGAGCCAATAGACATGTTTTCTTTTAAGTACATATTTTATTTTCTTGCTGATGTTATTCGACTATTAACAACTAATTTTGTTAAAGATTTTCATGTTTTCTTTTTCTTCTTATGACCTTAAGTTTCTCTAGTAAAATATAATGAAATAGAAATTAGAAAAATATACCGCAATAGATTTATTATACATTTTATATAGCTCAAGTTTATGTCAAAATGCTTATAAGTAAAATAAGCCAATATCTTTAACTAATAAAACAAGGGTCTTTCTAATGTTTTACATAAAACAGAAAAAGGAAAAAATTCTACAAAAGGAGGCTAAAAAGTCAAATATAAAAATTTAATTTCATGGATTTGTTATAACATATAGCAAACATCCGTTATTTACATATTCGATGATATTGATCATTTTTTTGGTAGTTTTTTTTTAATAATTGAATATGTTTCTTTTTAGCAAAAAAAGGTTTATTTGAGTTTTAAAATGTTTCTGTGAAATAGATATTAAATTTAATTATAAATAAGGTCATATTTAAGATAAATGTAAATTTAAATAAATTTTATAGATTTCTTTCATTTTAAACTTTTTTATATTCATTACTTAACAATATCTTGTTTAAAAAGAAAATATGAAAATTTTTCTCTTTTATTTTTAACCAAAATATTGTTTTTTTTTAAATGTCTGTTATGTCCGCTGGCATTTACTCCCTTTTGGAGTTTTTTTTTTTATAATTTTACACATTTGCATTTTTATGCAGAATTTTCATTGTAATTATGTTTAAATTTACTTTTAATTTCAAGTATTTTACAATGTTGCATCATAAAGTTGCATATAAAAATAAAAACAAAAAAGAAACAGAATTTAATATTCAGCACTTGTAACGAAAAAATATTATGCAATGTAATAATTTCATATTAACGCAAAATAAAATATAAAATAACAGACCAACATTGTTATAAATAAATGCTACTACTATAATATATATTTTTTTTACAATAGGGTGCAGCATATAAATGAAATTCGAAAATTGTAAAATAAATTATTACATAGATTTACAAGCACAATTTGTAAAAAAAATGTATTTCCTTGTTAGTCATTTATTTGCATTAAGCATATTTTGGTTTTAAAGCATATTTTTATTTTTTTATTTTGTAAAGAGCATAAAAAAATAAATTTAGTGTAATTATATTTTTAAATTTTAGTTCAGCTAAAACTTTGCCATTAAATGTCATTATATATTTTATTTTAAATAGCTTCTTCTTATATTTTCAGATGAGAGCATTGTTTGGGGCATATATTTGGTATTTTCAATATTTTGCTAATTTACAAAATTTTAAATTAAGCATTGGATCGAAAAGCTATTAAATAATGTATAAAAGGATTCTTATATGAAGAAATATTTAATAAATAGGCAACTTAATGATAAACTTCATAATCTACCAGAAGAGAAAGTCTAAAACAATGTTAATATTTTTAGAAAAAATTGCCTTCTAAATAGAAGAAAATAATGAAATAATAAAAATGGAAAATTGTATACAGATTTCAAAGCATTGATCGGCACAAAGGGTTGATAAAAGTAATATGAAATGAGCAGGGTTTCTTAAACAACCATGCGAATCAATGGAATTAAAACCTCTAATTCATTCATCTCAAATTAATAATAATATTAATAATAAAAACAACAACAAAATTATATAAAATGAGATATTTTGCAAAGTAATGAAATTAATTTCATACTTTCATTTCAAAAATGTGTTTCAAATAAAAATAGAAAAAATATTTGTCATTTAAAAATTTCATTTTTTTAATTCTAAAAAATTTTAAATTCTCAAATTATCTTATTTTATGAAAACATAAAAAATCAAATGCTTTAATTTCTATATTTAGTAAAAAAATATTTGTTTTTTTTTTTAATTTTTTTAATAAATCTTAAGTTCAGTCTTAAGATTAAAATGAGTTAAATACACACATGCTTCGACATTTGTGCTACTATAAATATTAATTTCATAATAAGTTGTCGAATTAAGTAATTAATTCATTCAAATCTCTGTTAGAAATATCTTGTACTTGTACATATTAATAATAATAATACC
>MINK01174754.1:0-10654 GCA_001735545.1 Phormia regina
AATTAATTAATATTACAAATTTCGTAATTGAAGTCGATTTTTTACTTTTTTCTGTGTATATGCACTAGGGTGTTTTTGAAGAGGTTGTTACACAAATATTAAAGTTGATTTTAAAATGAATCTTCAAAATCGGTTGAATAATATGACTACTTATAAGGGTGGTCGAACTTTATATGAACAAAAGTGTATCAAACATTTAAAGATTATGAAAAGCAGACCATCATTTAAAACAACTTGATTAAATTTCGACATTTTTTGGAAATAAATCTGTAACTTCTGGTCGGCTGGTTGGATTTTCATGAAATTTGGTATAAACGTAGCAGACAAGTGTACAATGTTAAGTTTGGAAGAGGGGCATAACAAACCCATCAAGGGCGCAGCTAATGTGGCTCCAAGTTAGGTACTTCTGACATAAAAATGTTTAATCTCTTGCCAAATTTTGTTTCTCGTTCGATAATATCTCTTATAGTTTTTGAGTTATTTGCGTTTGATTTTTTTCATATTTTTTCTAGCCGAAAAATTATCTATACTCTTTTTTATGTAAAATAAAATTTTCTTTAGCAATATATAATAATTTCTAAAAGGCACTTTTCGAAAAGGTAACTTCACAGAGATGACTTCAAGATAAAAAACAAGATTAAAAAAATGTTATGCCTAACTTAGAGATCCCTTATCTCCGCCCCTGAATAGTTTGTTGTGCCCCCCTTCCAAACTTCACAACTACGCTTATACCAAATTTAATGAAAATCCAACCAGTCGATCAGAAGTTCGGTTATTTTAAAAAATTTTGATTCTGACCCACTGTGCAATGTTTGTCTATAATACTACACGGCCATTTAAAGTGGTAATTCCTGAACAAATATTCAAAATCTAAACGTGCGGAAAATATGTTTCCTTAAAGTGGAAGTTTTCTTAAATCACAAGTTATTGCACCTTTTGTTTAGTGATGTTAAAAAATGATGATAACCGAATAGGACGTGAAGAAAATTCCAATATCAAGTTCTTAATATTATAAACACATAAGCATCTATATATGTATATAAAAATTAATGTGTGTTTGTTTGTATGTTTGTTTAAAGTCTATTGCTGCCTAAACCGATTTTCTTGAAATTTTCACCATGTATCCCTACATGCTTGGAAGGAAAAATAAGCTTCTTTTTATTTTGAAATTCCATGTGGACGAGGTGCCACACCCACTTACTAAATAACTATTAAAAGTACTATATTCCGGAAATTAGTAATACTAGCTTCCTAAAATTTTTTAGAAACAACTTTGACACCTACATGGACAATGGGCGAACTAGCAATAGGGATAGACACGCCTAATATTGCTTTCCAATACCAAATTCCGTAAATTTAGGAAACTACAACGATTACATTTCCCAAATTTTGTATAATAAATTTAAGTGTCAATGTGAACATTTTGTGCAAAAATGAGCGAAAAAGAAATAGTGGGCGTGTTATCTCTCATATAAATTTTGTACGACTAGCATTAGCTTCAATATGAATATTTTTTACAAAAATTGATGCAAGCATACAGCAATAGTGGGCGTGGCACCTCACATATAAAGAAAATAATAAATTATCATATCTGAGAAAATATAACAGGTAGAGTTCTAAAATTTTGTCGGAGCCAATTTGGTATCAATATTAATATTTAAGAAAAATATGGGCGGAATAGAAGTAGTGGGCATGGTACTTCCCGTATGAATTAAATGCAAAAATTCGTGTATCTGGGAAACTATTGGAGTAGAAATGCTCAAATTTTGCACAAAGAATCTTGAAATCCATGAAAACATATGCCTAATAAATTGGGGATTATGTTGGTATGGTCTCTCCCATAAAAATTAAATACAAAAATTAGTATATCTTGGAAACTATTAGAGCTTGAATTTTGAAATTTTGCAAGGGAAATATCTATCTATCGGGGGTGACGAAGCACACCAGGTATTAACTAGTATAAAATAAACATAAGTTACACTGAAAAAATTATTACCGTGTTTTTTCTATTAACACAATTGTTTAAATTTTTACAAAAAATTTAATAAATATATTCAAGTAAAAATAAATTTTGGTATGATTTTATTTCGTAATTGATTTAATTAATTGATTAATTGGAAATATTTTTTTTATTTTTATTTTTTTTTTTTAATTTTTAGCAATTGTTGATCAAGTTTTTAATTGAATGTATATTTAAAATAAATTATTTGAAATTTGTAGTTTAGTTGAAATTTTATTTTCTATACGTTATTGAAGCAATATTTTATTAGTTGTTTAGTGTAATTAATAATTGTCTGTAAGGATTAGAAATATACAAATTAGAACCTTAATAACTTGTAGTATATTTAGCAAATTACAAGGTTTTTAATAGAAACTACCCACACTAAATCAAAAATTCACATATATACAGTGAAAATTACATTGATTTCAATGAACTTATACTTAGACCCAATGAAATTATACAATGAAAATATTTAGAATATTTATTTACTATTGCATTATTATTAAATAACTTAACGAATTCGTTGATTAAACAAACAAGTTCTTGGAAAAAATAATACATTTAATTTAATTGTGCTGCAACAGTAGCAGTGAATATTTTTATTTCTTTGGAGTTTTTGTTGAATAAATTTATAAAAAATTTTCTATTTAAATAAATTATTTTTAAATTGAAATGCATTTTTTTTATTTTTAGTGAAAATTAAATATATATGACTATTATTCAAGGTCAGAATTGTCAATTAAAAAATATTTGATAGTTTTAAAAAAAAAAATCCTTTACTTTTGATTAAAAAAAATATATTTTTTTAATTCATTTTGTTCAATCAGTTACAAAATTAATATAAATTTATTTGATTTAATGTTTTCATTTTAAAATAAATAAATTTTTTAACAAGTATTCTAAATGAAAAATGGAAATAGAATATAAAAACATCTTCATTTTTTAAGTTATTCACAAGTAATAGCTATGGTTTTTTCACTTGTATCTATTGAATTGTAAAATTAACATTAAAGTCATAATTGTCTATAATTTAAACCTCACTCATATGAGTCCATAAAAGGTTTCTACAAGAAAAACATTCATAAGCTCTAATTTTAAACCCATTTGTTTGATGCAATCATACTATCCCAACGTATATTTTGTTAAAAGAATATGTTCAAATAAATGTTTGTATTTTTTTCTTAAAACCTAAAAAAGTTACTAAGAATCCTAACAATGTCCGATAAAACATATATGTAGTGTGTGTAGTAATCTTTATTGCCTATTTATCTTTCTATCAAATCCTTATAATGGCTTTAACTAAATACCTAACAACACCTAAAATTCTTTGTTTCTATATTTTTTTGTTTTGCTAAAATTAAGTGTAAATGTTTGTGTGTGTATATGCAAGAACACATACTTAGGTATATTACATACATATGTATAAGAAAAAGGACTTTAGCCCAAAAATATTTATGTTAAGTGTTATTTGGTAGATAATTGTGGTATAGCAGCATTAATGGTGTTAAAGAAAATAAATATAGATATACCAGTAACTCAAAGTCCCCCTACCAAACACTTATACAACTTTACCAACTCATAAATACATATATGTTAAAGTATAAAAATATACACATGCATGTAAGAAGAAAACAAAAAAAAAAAACACTCATATACACTAAGAAATTTAATGATACAAAGTGTAATACTAATTTGTTAAACACACACGCATACTTAAACTTTCTACATATCCTTACATTTTGATACTAATATATGTATATGTGAACGTGTCTGTGGCGTGTTTTCAAGAAGGGGAGCATTAAATATAATCCCTGTAATCATGAAAGAAGTTTATTTTTCGATTTTGTTCTTTTTTTTTTATTATTATTTTTCTTTTTGTTAAAAATAATATGGTGTTAGGTAACAATTATCTAGAGAATAACGTAAGAATATTTACTTCTTACACCTCCTCTGACAGCTAACAAGGAGCATCAGTTACTACGACATTCCCAAAAACATGCACACACACACATGTAAAAACGTTTTATCATAAAACAATTTAGCATAAATTTATTTATTTTTTAATAATAAAAAACAAATTTTAAAAGCAATAAAATATAATAAACAAAATGAACCATTTTACATTTAGAAAAAAAAAATGTGTAAATTATTAGATTGCAGATGTGCCATGAATACTAATCATAGTTAATGGCCGGAGTTCAACAAGTTTTTTTTTTCCTTTAAGGATCATTTTTAGAAATTTATTGTAATAAAATTTCTTTAGTATTGATTTTTTTGTATTTAAATGTTTATAATTTATAATTTTGGCGTAGCTTCAATGATATAATAATCGAATAAATGAATGAGAATACTTGTATTTTGAATTCAAAACCATTTAAGTGATTTTGATTATTTGAATTTAAGATTTTTATTTTGTTGACTTGTTCGAGGTTAAAGTTTAATTAATTCTATTATTTCCTGGCGGAAAATATGTAGAAATTGCAGTAGTGGACCAATCCCTTGTATCAAAGTTCCAATTGAGAACCAGTTTATACAAAACGTATTCATAAATTAATCGTTAGGAGTCAATTTATCACATGTCTGTGAGTGGTTAGCGTTGAAGGCAATAAAACATAGCAAACGTAAGATGAACATGCCGCCATCGACATTAAAGAACAATTATAACATAAAAAAATAATTTAATAAATATTAAAAAGTAAACTATTACCGTATTTTTTTTAAATTCTTATTATATTAATCGGCACTGAACCTGTTTTATGGGACCAGACCTGTGACGCGTGCCATGAGGCTTCATCTGCAATGACAACCTCATGCAGAAGTAACATTTTATTCTTATATAAAGTTCCGGAACTGAGACTGGTCATGAGAACCTGTCACCAGACTTTTAGTCTATTCATCTATTTGTGTATAATTAATTCAACGGATTTTATTTTAATTAACATTAGGTTAGGTTAAATGGGCTGCTGTCAGATCAGTACAGGGCCCTGTGTGTTGTCCTGAGTGATCATGTGTAGATATCTCACATTTCCGACACTACGTTCGACTCGAACTATCCTACCGCATGTATGAATCGCTTAGATGTCGTTAACAAAGTGATCTAATAATACATGCACAAAGGCCTATAAATTTTATTCCAGTGAAAAACGGAAAGTATCATGTAAAATGCTTTACTGTTTTTTCTTCTTGCTTATAAATAGCAACTCCTACAGAAGTCGTTAAAAGGTAGCCTTAGTCTCGAAGCATGGCCACCAGCAAACCAGTGTCAACGGATACTAGAATGGATAACCGGTGCCTTGGTTGCTCCAAAATGCGTTTAGAACTAAACCCATCATTAAGGGGCCATAATTACCTCGAGCATAAATATGTGGACGAATTAGTATATTTACCTAGTACAATACTCGATCAGTTTTGTAGAATTCACGATTTGCAGGAAGTAAGCTGTACTCCGACAAATTCATTTGCATCCTCATATCGAAGAAGAGAACTGTTCCTGGTCAGTTAGTCTACAGTAGGATTTCCTTGGGTATTTCAATAATCACTAACGCCAACTAGACCCAGTTTTGAGTATTCGCCTACTCGTTTAGAGACACTCGAGTGTGATTTAATGATTTAATTAACAACATTAATATCGGAATATTTAAGCTTCAAAAGAGGTTTAATCTTAATCTTTCATATTTTAAATGGTTAATTTTCTAATCACAAGTATGTATTTAATATTTAACGTTTGAAAATGAAGAAATCAAAAAATATACGAACAAATTTGAATTATGTTCGTTAGTCTATCTAGCCGTATGTAAATGTAACAAGGACAGAAAATCTGATACAAGGAACAACCGAATCAAAGTATTAAATACAGAAATGTAATGTTCAGAACAGCTCTAACGAAATTTGGAATTTTTTTTATTTGTTTGATTTTTATTAAAGATTAATATTTGATTTTTACTTCATTTTTGCTCACAATATTAAACTTAACACGAGAAATTAAACTATTAACTAACAACGTACTGGTCACAATTTCGAGCATAACTTGATGATATTTGGTACAAATTTTAATACAAGGACATAGCCTATTTCATTTATATATGAGTGATTCTGTTTTTCACTTAACCCCCTTAAAAATGTCCTCCCAAAACAGCGTTTAAAGAAATTCTTTATATGGAAGTTCTATAAAACATTTAATCTTTGTATCAAATTTCATTAGAATCGGTCCATAATTAACGATATAAAACCACTTCCAGGAATCACTTTAAGAAGTGAAGTGCTTTTTATGATAGAAAATTTTCAAAAATGCATCTTTTTAATAATTTATTTCCTTTTTCTCTACCACAGTGGTTTCATCTATCAAATTTTACAAATTTTTTAAGTTTCTTCCAAATATTTCTCTGTGGGCATTTTCGGTGATAACTCTAATATTATTCGAAATTGATCAACGATTTTTTACTATGTTATAAAACTGATAGTAAAGTACAAGAATTTGCAACAAATGTTTTAATAAAT
Organism: Phormia regina; assembly: GCA_001735545.1. Lineage (NCBI taxonomy): Eukaryota > Metazoa > Arthropoda > Insecta > Diptera > Calliphoridae > Phormia > Phormia regina. Next base: position 6,500 of record MINK01174754.1, read on the forward strand.
TCTTTTAAAAAGTGGAAAAATAATCACTTGTGGACAATATTCCTTCTGGGGTACATTCGTCAAACTGTTGGTGAAGATATGAAGCTCCTACTATCTGTAGATCTTTTACTGCATATAAAGACTCCCCAGTGCTAATTGAATTTAAGTAAAAATCATTTAATGATTTTTCCCATTAAAAGATTTTGTGTCGCCATTGTTATTTGAATTTTGATTTATTTTACATAAAATTCAATCCATCTCTTGGTGAATATATTCCATGGGATGGGAATATTTCGACGTTTTTGGATACTTCAAAAATTCTTAATAAAAATTAACTTAACATGAAAATACACAGAATCAAAATGGGCTTTTATTGCTAAAGAAAGATATCGTGAACCGTTTAGAAGTTATAACATTTTAAAGAAAAAAAGTAGTGAATTCCCCCCAGTCTATCCAATATGTTATTTGGCCTTGTACAGTAAGGAAACAATTGAAAGAATTTTTTTTCGTAAATTTTATTGATATAAGAAACAAAATTAAAAATGAAAATACTCCCCTTATTGTATGTATAATCGATCAAATTAGAAGTTACAAATTTATTTCCAAAAAATCCTGATTGTGACCCACTGTAATATATAAGAATCATAAATGTTAGAAGACTCATCTGTTAGAGCAATAAACTTTCAGAAACCATTAGCCATTTTAGAGAATATAATATCAATCAAAATGAATCATTATTCACTAATTCTTATAAAAATATTTTCTTTTATAATATTTATGACATTTTTTCCGTCAGACTAGCAGAATTGTAGATGTTTAAATAACTATTACACTTTTTTTTAAATATAACGACAAAAACATATATAATAAAAACTTTCTCTTATATGCCTTGGAAAAGTTTTATTTAAATTGATTTTAATATCATGATAATTACATATTAATAAATTTCCTAAACATTTTTCCTTATGTCCTTAGGGGTTCCTTCCTAATAAATGAATATTAAAATATCTAACATTCCTACATTCATGCCAAATTCAGACACCTCATTTAAGTAGCAAAATATCAAAGTTGTTAGATCTTTGTAAATACGAAATGCTATTTACATACAGCATTTATATCTAAATATGAATGTGTATGTCTGTCCGTCCCTCTATCTCACTTTATATTTTTACAACATCTGTATGCAAAAGAAGAGAGAAAAAGAAAATGAAATAAATAAGAAAAAAATCAAACAAACATATTAAGGGTAATACTCAATGAAATTTACATTTCCAGCTAGAAAACCTTCATAAAAAAAAACACCCACACATATTTATATAACGAAGAAACAAAAATAACGGGCGTTTTTAGCGGAAGTTTACACAAACAACCAAATCATAGGAAAAGGTAAATAAGGGAAAAAACATTTTATATCACCTTCATTCCACATGATATTCACACGCCTTTACTACAGGCTGCTGTAAAACTCAAAAAAAAAATTCCATAGCATTTTTGTTTAAGTATAAATTTTCTCATTTTACATCAAGGAGAAAAAAATAAAATAAATGATTTGAATGTGTGAAATAAAAATGTTGATTTTCACATACTCGTTTAGTTCATTTTGCATATTTGTTTTCTTCTTTTTTTTTCCCTCGTTATCCTTCCTTGAGTTGGTTAATGCAAAATTCTATGGGTACTTAGGCGTTAGTAGCTAAGGTATGTTAACATACCTTGTGCATATGTTTAAAAATGTTTTTAGAATTTTATTTCTTATTTCTTTTTTTTCATTTTACCCAACGCCACTACTACTGCTTATTTACTACTAATATTATACACATTTAAATACTTCTTAGGAGTTTTTATTAGTATAATAAGATTTTTTTTTTTGGTTTCGTGTAAAAACACCCACACTTATGGAAGAGTGTCTGGCTTGTATTTGTAATCGTTTAAAATAACAACAGATTTTAAAATAATGTTTTCGTAATGGGGTTGTTTTAAGGTATTAATAGTTTGCACCTTTAAAATTTTTAAGGTCAAAAGGAGATTTGATTATTTACATAATTATTTGTGTTTATTTACAAAGAAGGGGTATTTAAACGTCTTGTTTTACTTGTGAACTGCAAATGGAAAAACAAAAAAATATTTTTATTGCCTTTATGAAAGTACCATGTATCCATGTTATTTCATATTTGCATCGATTTCTTTATATGAAGTATTAACGTTTTAGTAAATTTTGGCATAATAAATATTATCTAAATATCTAAAGGATTTTGCAAGTTTTGTTGGCATTTCGATTTTATGGACTCTTAAATTAAGGATATTAGGGTACCACTAGTCACTTTATTAGCTACGTGTTTAGGCACTTCATTATAGGCTTGTGCTAGGAGGAATTCTAATGCCAACTCAACGAAAACATCTTTTTTACGTACAATTACCTTCACAACTGCTGAAAGCTTAGCAAAGTGACAATAGTTACTATCACTTTCTTTACATACAAAATCACCATAACGGCAACAAGGAGTATATTTAGCGGGCACACTACCACTGTACTGGTTTCAGTTAAAATTTTTTGATTCTTCTTTTCATCTTTTTCCCACTTACACTTAATGAATCTCAAGTAAACTGCTGCGTAGTTAAGAAGTAGTGTAGCGTAGTTAAGAAGAGAGCGAATGAAAAGAATTTAACTTCTAGTTGTTTTCTAAAATGTAAACCTTACGCACAAAGTATCTTATCAAATTTTTAAGATAATTCAATGAAACGTGGGACTTTTTGTCACAATTCCGAAGCCTATTAATTTACCTAGCCATCATACAAATGTCTCCCCAAAATAGGATTGCAACACTCAAAACAGCCCGAATTTTGTTACACATATGCTATGGGGCTTCGGACTTAACCGACTATACCTTTTTCTCTCGTTAACTATAAATTCCACAAAAATAAGAGCTTGATAGTTGATGCATTAAATTTTTGCATACACATGGTTTTCAGATAAGCTCTGTAAATTAATAATTAATTAAACCCAACATTGAAAATATGAATATTTTGTAAACACTTTTGAGGCCAAGATACTCGCTTCATTGTTTTCGGGATTTATATCGCAGTTACACTGAATAATAAATTTAAAGTAAAAATTTCATTAATCCGTTCACAACGAAGAAATGTTTTGGCAAAGAATCCCTCCAACACCGTACTGTCGAGAACTTCTTCTTTATTATGTTTAAGTCGCATGAAAGGTATCAGCCCGTTATGAACTATAATCATCTTAAAATAATGTTTAGATAGTCTTTATATGTTTATACACTACACTATCATATAGCTAGGTATTGTTCATGAAGAAAAATTTATTAAACAATCAATAGTTACAAACCTGTCTCTGCCTACTTAATGCAAAATAACTATGTTAGAAATAAAACCGACAATATATTTCACTAGAGATAAATAATAAATTGTAGACATGTATTACTAATAAAAGTTAAATATATAACTTGTTGTTTAAAAATTAAAAGTAAAATTTAATATAATAAATTATGTAATTTTTCTATACATACATACATAGTATATGTATGTTAACAATTAGCATCAATAATGTTCTTCCACAAGTATAATGTAGCATATACACAGCCATCATTGTCTATATACAGTTTTTTTTTTTTCTTTTAAAATAGTTAACAGGAATAATATAGTATTTGGTATAATTTACAAGATATATTACTAAAATACAAACATGGAATTGTGTTATATGTATTTATGTATAGACAATAAATAAACTAAAGGTTTTCGTTTGATGAAGTCGACTAATTTCTGCAATGAAATGAGTGCTAGATTTAACGAAAATAAATAACATTCGAAATTTTTAAAAATACTACCTAATATGAAAATATAAAGTGTTGATATTATTTTTTGTTATTTTTTTAAATGTTTTATTATTACATTACTCACATGACAGTACATATACAATATTTATATTAGGATATAATTAAGAAAGTTATTAAATATTGAAAATTCGCTTGAATGGAATAAGCTTAACAGGGACCAAATTAAATTATAAGATTATAGTAGAGAAATAATTAAAATTAAGATAGTTAGACAGAGAAATAGAAATGTGTGCACAAAATGTTGTATAAGGTTAAACTTAGCCATGGTGCCTAGCAAAGAAAAAAAAAAAACCTGTCAACTGTGTTGAAAAATTAAAATTTA
>MINK01174757.1:2478-16244 GCA_001735545.1 Phormia regina
TTCCTATTCTCTCTTTTTTTTTTTTTTTTTTTTGATTAATAATGTTATTAAAAGACATTCATATTTACATCTTAAAATGTTTTTTATTATCCTTGCCATAGTAAATCTACTCCGTATGTTTATAAAATTTAGCACTGGGTATTTAAATCTTAATGATACTCAATAACTAATTGGCATTAAGTTGAAGCCATTTCAGTATCAAATTACTAAATTTGTTAAGAAACGGTATCAAAAGTCTATACTATTTTCAATCGAATTTTATTATTAATGTTGAGTTTGAGAAATACATTTCGTTGTAATTTTTAATTTAATGTAAATATTGTAGTTTTACTCAAAATTCTACTTCCGATATTTAAATCCAGGTGTAGATAAATTCCAAAATATATATATATTTTTTTTTTTTGATAGTTGCATTCCATGAATATATGTAGGTAAACGATTTTATAAAAAAATCTAATAATTTATTTTATGGTCTTCATGTCTATATGATATACATCATATATATTTTGCAAACACAATTTTAATTCGACTCTTTATCTTAAATGTAAAATTGTAAATGCAAATTCTTAATTTTGTATTTGAAAAATAGATGGTGGTAAATGCCACTTTAATTGGATTCCAATTAGATAAACTAATGAAAGCAAAAAACAAAGTGAAATTAAAAGTCGTTCTTATTTCTCCAATATTGTTTGTGTTGCCAGAGCATATGAATTGAATCTAATATGAATTTTATAAGTTCGCTTTTTATTTGAATTTATTTCAGACATAGTAATAACTTTTTTTAAAGCATATAATTCATAAAAAGCATGTTATGTATGAACAATTTTAATATTCGTATCAAATTGGTTGGTAAAATATTCTTATTGTAAACTATATTACGAAGAAATAAAATTCTATAAATATACTCTTATCAGGGATGAAAAAGTTGATACTTGTACTTTTTCTGATACAATTTAACATTCAAATGTAACGAAGTACTCCCTCGAGTCATTTGATACTGTCAAACGATTAGCTGAATATTCCACATTTCAAAGTAAAAACCATGAGGTAGTTTCACTTCGCTCTCACAAAATATTTTTTGACTTTTAAGCCAATTAGATGATATTTGTTTTTTTTGTAAATAATAATATAAATAAAAAGAGGAATTTTGTGTACACAAATTAATTTGAGTTTTGCACGAAATAAAATGCATGTAAATCAAAAATTTTAATTTTAGTACTCTAATGGTGAAAAAAGTGCTATTAGAATTTTGTTTTGATACTCAAAAATATTTTCATTTTCCAACACTGACTCTTATTTTTAAAAATAATTTTATTTTTTATTTATTTCTTCAAGTAAATTATATCAGCAATTATTCTTACAATTGAAAAAATCGCATTTTTGAAATACCGAAACTAAAATACCGGTATATACCGGTACAAAAGGAATAATTTCGGTATCGGTATCAATTACGGTAACCAACTTTAAACGGTATTTAATCACTATCGGTATTTATAACGGTATCGGTTTCCAACTTTGGTATTTTCTTTCCGTATCATTACAAATCACTTTCAGAGAATTTCATTTGTATTCTTCTACACAAACATTTAATTGATCATATTACTTGAGTGACAATTTAAATTGGTCTTAAATAAAAGACTTCATATTATATAGAATACTATGTGAATAGATGTAATTAAGTAATTAAAACGGACTAGAATTTACTGAAGTTTATTTGTAAAAAATTTGAAATTCTCTTTGCTGAAGTAAAATTAAAAATAGTTTTGTCGTTTGTAGTAAACATTTTATTTTCTTAAACCTAATATTTATATAATTGCAAATAAAAGTAGAATGAATACCTATAAGTAAATGAAAATTTAATTTCCGTATTTGAAAATAAAATTCTAAAAAAGTGTAGAATAAACTAAACTACATTGAAATTAACTTTACATATTTTCGTTAAGTTTTACAGTTTTGTTTACACACAAACCGAGCACACAAAAATACACTTAAAGAAATTTTCTAAAAAAAATCTAAATTAGTTTAAATTAGAAAGCATTAGAGCTGATACTTTTATACAAATACATGTTTTTAGTGAGACACTAAAAATCAATTGCATCGATTTGTTATTGCATATTTTTATTTAAATGTAATACAAAATGTTAAAAATATGTACATAGAAATCATAAAATATGCTATGTTCATATTTTTAAAATTTTTCGCTATAAACTTATAGCCCAGAAAGTTAAGGCTTGAAGTTTTGCATACACCTACATATTTGTTTGTTTTCATGTATGCTACGTAATTTATTTGTAGTTGGAGATCTCAAAAACGATTTTATATTTCGCATCCTTTTTATATTATTATTTTTTGTAATTAAATTAATCAATTTAATAATAATTTTCATTGATCCGTTTAAAACAAAAATTGCTTCAGCAACAATTCCTAAACGGTACGTCGATGAACTTTATTTAAATAATGAAAATGATTCAGTTTGGTGAATAGGATATGGATATGAATAACAACTATTTTGTGTTGATCTATTTTGTACTCGTTTATCATTATTAAAAAAAAAATATTCATATATTGAATGTTGGGTTTAAGAACATTCAATATATGAATATTTTTTTAGATTTTTTACGGCTTTTTGCATTTTATGTCAAGATATGACTGAACTCAATTCCTACAAATTTATTAAAAGATTTATACTGCATATGTGAATCATTCTTTTTTAGTAAATAATATTAGAGAAAATGTATTCTGTTGCTCATATTTAAAGTTTTAAATGAATATTTTTCATAGTTTTGGTGCATATCTCCTATTTTATAATGCATTTTTTATTTTTTAGTGCATGAATAACGAAAAAAATATGTATTGAAATAATAATTTACAATTTCTTATTAAAAAACGTATTTATATTTTTTAAAGAAATTTTCATTTTCAGTGTATTTTTTTTTAATAATATGAATAAAATAAAGAAAATAGGCACTAACTACGGAATTAAATCCTTCCATTCTTTAATGAATAAAGAGAAGCAAAAGTTAAAGTAACAAATACTATAAGGAATGTGTAACAATGAATGTTAAATGGATTGTACACTTCTAACTACATCCAATCCAATCCAAAATCCAACAAACATTTAACTACGTCCATAGTTATTAAGTTGGAGAAAGGTTGGTCGGTATCTATGTAAATGTAACTAACTGTCTTGTGTAATCTCTGTATCAGTGTCTGTGTGTTTGTGAGATCCCAGAACAAACTAAAGGTGGAAGAAAGGAAATATTGGTTTTTTTTTTTTGGCATTTTAGAGAAAGAAACATTTTTCTAAATGAAATTTGTTGGTGATATTTAGTTCGTTTTAAATAACAATTATTTCAAACTTTTTACCGCAACAATTTTTACAGAGGTTATTTGTTGTTTCTTTTGGATTTCTTTGGTCTTTAGTTACAGTTGCAAGTAAAAAGTCCTTTTAACAAACAATTTTGTTAAAGTGTAAAGTTTTGGTTTGTTGTGGGAGGTGACGGGTGTTCGTGTTGGTAATGGTAATGGTGCCGGTGAGATAACAAAAGCCAGAAATAGAGTAGAGAGTTGAGATTGGAATCTTTTCCACTCTTTTTAAGAATTTTTCTTTTTATAATTTTAATTGTTTTTGTTATTACTGCCATTGTAGTTGTTGTTGGCATCTGGTGTGGCATGTTAAGGTGTTTAATTTTAATTATTTTTAACCAAATATCTAAATTTTCAAAGAGTATCTAGATTCAATGTTTTTGTTATTGAAAAGTTTGTTTCTTCTTATAAACGACAACAACAAAGAATTTATTAAGTTGAGTGTCGATGACTCAAGAAAGTATAAATGAAAAATAAAAAGAAGGTAAAATGAACCAAAGTAATTGTTTTTGTGCAACTGTGTACTTACTTAATAACAACAATAAAAAAATAAAAAAAAAAAAAAACAATAAATACCTTAAAGGCAGATTAAATTGTTGAGTTTGTTTTTCAAAAACCAAAAGAATCTTTTCAAAAGTATTATTAGTATTAAATTTGTTTCTATTGTTTTTATTATTTTACTTTTTAAACATATTATTGAGCTTAAAGGAAAATAAATAAATGTTCATGCATATTTTATTGCAAACAATAATTTTGTTTTCGTACATTGAAAGTTTTTCTTCAATAAAAAAAAATATTTTTCATAAATTCCTTTACAAACATACAAACTAACTCAATTCTATATACCATTTTACCTTAGAAATATAAAATAATAAAAAATGTAATAAAATACAATTGTAAGAGAAAAGAATTATATTTTTAAATTGTTAAAAAAAAAATCAACATAACATTTATTAGGTATGGGAAATATACATACATACACACACACCTCAGCACCCATACATACATACATACATTGTTTTACTCGTACAAATTTATTTATTTTTAATTAAAATGATAATTTAAATTTATAGTATTTGATGATAAACATATTGCGTATATTTTTTTAAGACATATAAGATATATGTTATGTCATAATAATATGCATGTTATGAATTAAATATTCATTTATTCCATTTTTTTTTTTTTTTTTTTTTTTTGTTTTTTCAAAATGTTTAAATATGTGGGAAATGTTAAAAGGGGAGCTGATCAAAACTATTTTTGGAAAATGTTAAGAAAAATAATAATAATAATAATTTACTGTAAACTGATCATGACCATGAACTATTGTACGAAAATATTGCAACTGTCCAAATCCAAATGTAATTGTCCTAAATTATTCGCAGTTTTTTTTTTTTGTTATTCGAGTAAAAAAAATTAACAATTTTTAAGCGCATTTTTAACACTGTGAATATGTTTTATACTGTTTTAAAAACTCTATTTTTTGGATAGAAATGGTAAGTTCTTGTAATGCTAAAAAAAATTTTAGTACAACTTAAGTTATGTTTTTCTTGTTGCCCCAAAAAGAAAAAGTGGCAACAAGAAATTGAAATTGAAGATTAGAATGTTTTTAAATGACTCAGAAAATATTACATCTTTAATTTGAGTGAGCAGGACAATTTTAAACTTTAAAATTTCCCTGCTCATTATTTTCAAAATTCAATATCATTCATTGTAAAATTATGTACGTCCTTGAATATTAATTTTAATAATTATTATGTCTTTTTTCAGTTGCGGAATATTAAGATTTTAATAGGGTTTTTATCATATTTACTTGCTTCAGACATGTAGTTTTCTATATTTCGGACATATGACAGGATATATTAGGTTTCAATGTACAATTGGAATGGTCCATCCTTCTACTATTTAATATGACATAATTTTAATATTTTCATTCGTAAATAATAAACAATGCTTATAAATTTATTAATTTAGGTCCGATTAAGGATTTTAGTTAGAGTTTATATTATAAAAAAGTTTAAACCGATCGACTTGGACCTCTGAATCTGACTAAAGGCATCCACATGCAACGATGCCTTTATACCTTTTTTTTTTTTTTGAAAAATAAACAATTTATATAATACTTTTATGTTTATATTTAATATTTCTAAATGTGAAAAGTATTAAAAAAGGAAAAACATACATACCTTTATCGACACATAGAAAGGTAACTTCAAAATTATATTTTTGCAATTTGTAATATATAAGGGGCGAGGCAAAACTATAATGTTACTTTTCATTGCATCGTGTATTAAAAAAGTGCAAGGCGTATTTAATAGTACAGTTACCTTAAATATATATTACCTAAAGATGTTTCTTTACACACCGTTAAGTGTCAGTTATTTGCCATTTGATTTTTTTTATCATTTTGACTCATTGGAAAGTTCACATTTTTGTCTATAAAAATTTTGAATTTTAAATAAATGACACCCGCAGTGTATAAATGAACATATTTAAGTAGTAACTATTTCAGCTTGCAATACCATTTAATACCCCTTGTACTTTTTAATACACGGTGCAAAGGAAAGTGACCTTATAGTTTTGCCAAGCACCCTATATAAAATAATAAAAAAAATCTAAAAACAATTTAAATTTATTTTTATCCCCTCATTTTTACTAATAAAATCATCTGTTTCATTTTCATCTGCTGTCTCTTCATTCAAACATCAATCGTTCAGACTCATGATTCATTTGTTGTCTATACACTCACACACTCGTTCAGAGTATGATCAACGTTAAAAAATAAACGATGAACAAACTGAATCATTTTATAATTGTGAACGATGTGAACGAAACAGTAAAATGAACGATCATGTCCAACTCTAATTTTTTATGTATTTCAATTTAAAAAAATAAAAATTCTCTCATAAATGAATTCGTCAACTCAGTTCATAATTTAAACAAGATTACCAAGTAATAATCTTATTTGCTTTTCTAGCTTAACATTTTATTATAGTATTATGATGCTGCAGAATTTAAATATTTTTTATTTTGTTTTTTGTTTTTTTTTTTACGGAAGGAATCTGATCATTAATTCATTTTTGAATTGTTGTCAAAATCCGACACTTAAATGTCAACACACCTTTGCTTTTCAATGCACTTTGTTTTTAGATTACATAGATCCATACATACAATTGAAATCCAAATTATTTGCAACCAGAACAGAACAAACAACTGTTGAGTTGTTGATATACTCCTGCTTCCTTCTTAAAAATGTATGGATATGGACTTATGAATGAGTGTATGTGTGTGCGTAAATATGTATCTGTGAGTTTTGCATAATATATATTATTTTTTTTTAGATTTTTTTCGTTTTTGTTGACTAAAAAAAAGTATTTTCTATGAAAGTTGTTCAAGGTATCACTTGAATTTCACTTGCAAAATATTGCTGATTATATTACAATCACGTTTTGAGTATTTGTGCTCTGTCTTTGTACACCTTCTTTTTTTAATATTTTTTAAAGATTTTTTTCCATGAATTTATATTCGTTCTCCTGTTTTATACTCGTGCATATTTACTATTTTATTTTTCTCATTTTTTATATTTGTCTGAAATTGAAAATTTGAATAGAAAATTGTTATTGAAAATGCAAAACGTTCAGATTTCGTTGTTTTTTTTTTTTTTTTTTTTTTTATTTTTTTTTTTTTTTGTATAAGAAAAATGCACAATCATTAAGTTGAGTTATTTTTTTTTTAGCGTTTTACCAACTTTATTTCCAGAACACATTTACCTGTTTCATTGTTGCTTTTTTATTATTTTCAACAGTTTTATTTGTGCTAAAGTGTAACTAACAGTTTGATAAACTGTAAGAATTGTATTACATGGGTTTTTTTAAACAGGAAAACTAAATAAAACAAAATTACATACTTTAAGTGAAACATTTTTCTTTACAATACAACAATACTTTAGACTGATGACCAGTGGTTAATCTAATGCATATATGTATATCTGGTTGAGGGAATAATCAGATTAATTCAAGTTAATTGGGCAAAAAATAGTATTGTTTTTTGCACAGAACTATGTAACTATATAAAATATAACAGGGAACGTAACAGTTATGACTTCTACCATAAAAGTCAGGAAATAACAGTTATTTTCCGATATATATTTTTTTTTTTTTCAAGCAAAAATAAAATTTTATTTTTTTAAGCAGAAATAAAAGTTATTTTTGAGTTATATGATCTTTTTAACTAGTTATTAAGAAACAGTCAAAATATTCATCATCTCACAGACCGAACGCCTGTAGCTAGAGCGATGAAATGTAGAACTATCGTGTGTCTTCCTTCATATAGATACAAAAATCTTATCTTAACAGTTATTTTTGCTCGAAAAAATAAAACTCAAAAATTTAAAAAGCATAGTACTGTAAGAAAATCGTGCACATAACGATCGCAATGGTTTATATAAATAAGTTGTCCGATATTTCGTTATAACTGCTTTTTTGTTTTAAAATTTAAACATAACTCCAGTCCCTGAAATATAATGATGATAAATGTTATGCTATCGCTAGTACACATTTTTTTTTTTTTGCGAAATAATAGTTTAGTCCACCATAATGAACATACATACATACATGCATGCATGTATCTGTGCATAATTGAATAAATAATCTTTTCTTTTTAATTTATTTAAATAACAAATGTGAATACGGTACCCGACAGTCTTGTTTAATCGTTCAATTAATCAATTCATTGTAATGAAAGAACTCATTTCGATTTGTTGTGAAATTATTTTCATTTCATAAATGTTTAACAATATCAGTTATTTTCAACGACTTTGAATAATAAATGGTCATAAGAATTCAAATGAAATTAATTTATCAGATATTTTTAATTGTAGTTTACTTTTATGTTGTTGTATTCTTTTGTATTGTATTCTGGACACTTTATCATACATTTTTCGTCTGAAACATATACATTAGACTGCACCAAAAAATCCCACAATCGTTGTTTGGGCCGTAAAAATGTATTGTGTGAAGTATTAGTGAAACCGGATATCATATACCGGTTTCACTTATACTTCCTACAACTTCAGGTCCGATGCGAAATGGATTAACGATATTCAATTTCGCTTATATTTCACATAATACGTTTTTGCAACCTACATAACGATTTTATAGCGATTTAGCTTAAAATTCAAAAGTTTGGTAAATTTTGGTGCAATCTAATATAAATACCTAAATACATACAAATATACATAAATATATATGTATTATATTTTTGTTGTTACATTATATTTAAAGTAATAAAATTTATTACACTCACACTTATCGTTTTGCAATTATCTTTGAATAGTTTTAACACTATTTCGTTTGTGTGAGTGAGTGTGTATGTATTGCCATCTTCTTTAAGTCTCTCATAACTTTGCATAAAAATGGGCAACAAGAGCAAAGTTTATAGAACAACTCTGTAATCTGTTTATCTACAGGATAAGCACTTTAAAACAACTAGTACTGCATACTCATCGTACTAAGTAAGTATATGTACACAAATACATACATACATACATACATACATACATACATACATACATACATACATACATATGTATATGAGAGAGCAAGAGTATGATAAAATAATAACTTTAGTATGGAATCAAAACTTTATGATTATAATGTCCCATACATACAAGTATTTATTTACATATGTAGGTATATGTAAACAGTTACATATGTACATATACAAAAGATAAATTCCCAAATACAGTTGTGCTGAAAATAATAATAACGCAATGATATTGTTTATATTTCTTGATTTTATAAAAATATACATATTTTTTTCCTTAAAATAAGGAGTGTGACCTTTGAAAGCTGATTACAACTGTATATTTGTGCATAGGATTTAATGTATACAATGTAAAGAATGTACACGGAATATCTTTTCATTGTATAGAAACATTAGTAGTAATTTGAAGACTAAATTAACATGACTTTTAATTTTTTTAGTTATTCACTTATTTGATTTTAAAAATATTTTGTATTTTGTTATTGTAGATATAATAAAACCATAGAGAAGATATCAGATCTAGAAATAAGATTTACAAATAAAATCTTTTCTTAATGGCATTTAAAACAACGTCATCCTCACAATTGAAGGCAGAACCGAAAGAATTGTTGTTAGTTTTGAGTATTTTAAATGAAAAACAGAAACTAAGAAATAAACAACAAAAAGAGCAAGACATGCAACAACTACTACAACAGCAGCATGAATTCCAACACCTCCACTATCGACACCATCATGACCAACAGCAACATAAACAACAACAGTTGCATGAAAGTAAATGGCAAGGCGAACGAAAGCATTCAGCTGAGCAACGTATGGAATTGAGCCAAATTGAGTTGATCTATCGTGCTGAGGGTAATGCAAATTTGGTGCTTGCATTGCCGCAATTTAAAAAAGTTTTACGTTTGCCAAAAATTTACAAAAAACACGAACAAAAGGAACTGAAACAACAACCACAATACCATGAGACCCAACGATGTAACCAAAAGCACTCGCAGCAACATTTACAGGGGCAACAAAAGCAACAGCAGAATGAAATGAACCAGCAGGAGCCAAACAAGATTTCAACTACCGGCCAGCAGCAAAATAAAAACAACGGTACATTTTATTATAAACATTAACACATATATCCTTTACCACACCTCAGCATAGAAATACATACAGTAAAATTGCTGATTGCTGCAACTATTGTGTTGAAGTACTTACACATATTCTTTGTTATTTTTAGGCATTTGTGGGAAATGACTGGGAAATTTCATTTTCAAAAGTTTAATGATTGTATGTGAATCTTTATTTTTTTCTTTTTTGAATTTAATTTCTTTAGTTCGTTTTGTTTTTGTGGGGTTTTTGTTGGCTTCAATTCCCAAAAATAATCTCTCTAACTATGCGAAAGTAGATGTTAAATTAAGTTTATAATTTTATCTGTAACACAGATAACAGATTTTCTGAATTGTTACTTTAAGAGATAACGGTACGTAAAATATATATTTTAGATGCCAAATCGATATAACTATTAAATATATGTTTTATTTTGCAAGCCCTGGTACATACTTAAAAATATACCATTTCGCTTCCTCTTAATTGGTTTTTAATTAAAAAAAATTTATTTGAAAATACTTTTTCGGAATCTTTAGTTTTAATATAATTTTTTATGTTTAATTAAATCTATTGATTAGCAATAATATTTTAAATCGTTTAGTACTCTTGCAAACTGTTATACGTTTTTACTTTCAAATCAAAATTTTTGTTATACAAATTAAATTTTTTTTAAATCAAACTCAATTTTCTTTAACACAAATTGAATTTTATTATAAACAAATTAAATTATTTTCAACACAAATTAACACGTTTTTATGTCATATTACATATTTTTCGTTTTATATCAATTTTTTTTTTTTTTAACTTCAAATTCATTTCTTGTTAACTTAACGCAAAATACTTAAAAATATAATTATCTTTTTATACATTAAATTAAGATAAAGTTTTTAATTGTTATTAAGTCGTATATTTTATTTTATATTCATTGCAACGGTTCTCCAGATGCAGCTATTGACAAAGATATGACCATATCAACGTTTTTGAAAACAGCGGTGATGAACATATTAAGAACAAAAACAAAATGTTATTGAATTTTAATACTCATCCTGTTTTGTACAAGACGATTTGAAATTCAATAAATACTAAAACTAGGTATTGGTTATATAACCAATGTATTTAAAAAGGGTTATTGGCTTAAC
The DNA here is from genome assembly GCA_001735545.1 of Phormia regina. NCBI lineage: Eukaryota > Metazoa > Arthropoda > Insecta > Diptera > Calliphoridae > Phormia > Phormia regina. Next base: position 13,623 of record MINK01174757.1, read on the forward strand.
AACTGATAAATATTTCAATAATAAAGGTTATTTAGTCACCTTTAATGCAGAAATTTATATTTCTTATATGTGATCAGAGATGTATCTTGGTATTATTCCTGCATTTAATTTTATAAAGAATGAATTTGAAATAAAATAAATTGAATTTGCAAAAGAAATAATTTAATTCAAAATGAAAAACAGTGAATTTCAAATGAAAAAAGTTTGTTTATATTGAAAAAATGTTAATTTGTGTTGAAAATAATATAATTTGCTTGTAATAAAATTTAATTTGCTTGGAAAAATATTTAATTTGTAATGAAAAATCGTATATATCCGAGTGGGGTATTAAAGTTTCGACCAAACCAAATAGTACATTTGGATTCGTTTTATATTATTTACTATTTTATTATTGGTTTTGATAAGTTGTTTGACTATATGTCCGTCCACAGTAGTAAGTCCGTCCTTTTCCCAAGTGTTTTGTTTTGTTGCTAATTCATTTGCTTTTGCCTACATTGTATCGAAATATTTACACAAAGTTTTCGTTTTTTGTTTTTTGCTTTGGATGTGTGCGTATGGTTGTGTATGTTCCCCTCATCTACCAGCTGTTGGAATCTTGACAATGGACCATTATGTGGCTTATATTAGTATCATACGTTGTCTTGTGGGAAATGAGTTTGTATTTGAAGCGGATATTGTTGCAGTGCCAAATCCCAATGACAGACAGTGGATAAATGAGCACATAAAGCCTTATAGGCCAGGTATGTACATGAAGAACATAATATATAAGCATTCTATGAATATACTAAACGTATAACTGTATGTATGAATAAATATTCTTTATTCTCTATTTTTTTTATTATTGGTTCGAGTTAGAATGTATAAATTGAAAACGAAACAATTTATGTGGTATGAAAACGACATGTATGAATTTTCCCAAAAACATTGTTCATTGTACAATATACATATACGTAAATATATTTCCAAAACTATTTGTTAAGAAATTTAATTTAATAAAACTTGTTTCAATCGAAATATATCCACGAATAATTGTTCAAATACACAATTGCAAAGAAAAACAAATAAATAACTAAAAACGTAGTAACATAAAACCCCTTTGTCTCCTTTTAGCCCAAAAGTATATCAGGAATACATTTTATATTTGAAATTGCTTTTACAAAAAAAAAAAAAAAAACTGCTTAAATGTTTCAGTTCCTCAAAACTTAAATACTCGAATACATTTTGTATTTCGATTATTCTCCTTTATTTACTTGCTCTGAACTTTATATGTTTTATGATATATTTGTACATGTAATTGTGTAAAAAATTTAAAAACATACATGCACTTGGATGAAATAAATTCTTAAATAAATATTTGCTCTTTGCCAAGAATTTGTAAAGTTTAAAGAAAAAAAAAAAAATAATAAAAATAAAAAAAGAAAACTAATCCAACACAATCGATCGATCATAATGTAACTTTTCTTCATGCATTCTCACTGCATTTCAAATTTCATTCATTTCTTAGCAATTGATGTTTATTTCCCTAAACAATATCCCCAGATAAAACTTTTGAAACATCAAAAGAAGAAAATAACTTTTATTACATGTTTAACTATTCCCTACAACCAGGGCAAGTTTTTGCTTAAAAAAGTTATCATTGCAATAAATTAGCTTTATTAATAAAAGTATTATTTTTTTTAGCATAATTTATTGTTGTTATAATGGAAAATGTTTGTATAATTTATTCGTAATAATATTTTGAATTGCATGACCTATATTTTTGAAGCAATTCTCTGGATCAACAATACAAAATGCAACAACATTTCTGCGGTACGTGATTTCTCAATGAATTCGGATACAATTTACTCATAAGTATTAATGCAATTTTTTTTTTTAATTGACTCAAGTTCTCGCGAATGTCAAAAATTAATATTTTTATTAAATTAATTAAATCATTTATATATTTCATCAAAAATTAATTATTACATCCAGTTTCTTAAATAAGCCTCCAATCAAAAAAATAACGCAAATCTGTAATCATTTATAAATTTCACAAAAAAAATCAATATTTTAATATAAAACATAAAACTAGTTCTAGTTCCTTAAATAAGCCTCCCCAATCAAGAAAATAACGCAAATCTGTGATCATTTATATTTCATAATACTTTTAGCGGCATATTTTTGTACATTCTATTATATCATTCTGTATAATCAAATTTAAGATTATTTAAAAAATTTGTTTAATTGTATTTATGATAAATCGATTAATTCTGATTTCAGTTATTCAAAATTTTGATTATTAATAAATTAATCAGGATTTTGAATAATGGAAATCTTGAATAATTTTAAATTTGTTTAACTTTATTTTCTTATTATTATTTTTTTAATGTTCCATATAATTTAACAACTAGAAAAGGTATTTAATTTGAAAATCGCTTGAATAATAAAATATAAAATGAGTGTCCTCTAAATATCAAACAACATATATTGTGTGTGATTTTTTATTAACATATGCTTGTGTGCATCTATGTACATAAATATACGTTTTTCAATTAGCGATATGAGATAATTAGAATATGCTAAGCAGTGCGTATGTTGCATATTTATTTTTTTTTTTTTTTGATCGTCATAAAATATTTTGGT
>MINK01174758.1:0-10944 GCA_001735545.1 Phormia regina
ATTTGCACAAACGCATAATACCCCAACCACCTTTGGTGGTGTAGGGTATAAATATAAAAAATAGAAACCATTACAAAATACTTAAAAAATCGCTAAAATAGTAAATATAAAAAAGTTATTATAATAAAAATTGCAAAAAGAGAAAACAAAATATAAATATATGAAAAAAACTTTAAAACCACAAAATTACCAGTCGAAAAAATGTTAGAAATTAATTAAATTATTTTTTTAAATTTAATTAATTTCTGACATTTCCTTTCCGAAAACGGAAGAAATCGAAAAAATAAAAACTAAACTTAAAAAAATAAGAAAAAATAAAACAATTAACAATTAAAAAAAAAAAACAAAAAAGTCAATAAAAAATAAAAAAAATCAAATAACCTGGAAAATGGAAAAAACCGCCAATGCAGAAAAAACGAAAATGGTGAAAAAATATTAGAAAGGTAAAAAAATCGAAAACGATTGATTAAAATAAAAATTTAACAAGGCAAAAAAGTATTATAACAAAAAAATCGCGGAAATAAAACTAAAAAAATCGCTAAATGAAAAATTTCCAAACAAGACAAAATTATTATTTGCCATAATGAAACGAAATAAAACGCTAAATCAAAAAATTTTGTGTTTTAAAAAGAGATAAATTGTCATAATACAAAAATCGTTGAAATGAAAAAATTTAGCAAAATGACAAACAAAAATCGATAACACAATTGAAATTCGAAGCAATAAATAAAGTAAAAAATAACCAAAATAAAAGAAACTTTTAAACGAAAAGATATAACTAAAATTAAAAAAAGTGGACCAAAAAAAAAAATGCCACACGAAAAAAAATATCAAAAAAATTAGCTAAAATGAAATGAGAAATAAATTGCTGAAATAGAAAATGGCCAAATTAAAAAGAAAAAGAATGAAAAATCGCAAAGTTTTAAAAATCGGCAGAACAAAAAAAAATCGATAAAATAAAAATAACCATTAAAACTAAAAATCATTGTGCATTTAAAGGATAAATATGGGTTTATCCTTTGTTTATTCCAATCAGTGTTGCCAGTTTAGTCTTTTTAAGGCTAAATCTAGCCTTTTTATTTTGCTTTTAGCTTCAATATTTTCGTTTTAGCTTTTAGCTTTTTTCCTAGCCGTTTTTTGTTCTTATTATAGCTTTAAAAATTTTATTTTCAAGATTTTAATTCGCACAAAAAATCTAAAATTTTTATATTTCGCGAAAATATTTGCCTGCGGCGCTTCATTCTAAATTTATAAATTCACTAATATATTCAAGAAATACCAAAAACTAATAAGATTTAAGAAATAAATGTGTTTTTTAATAAGACAATATATTAGCTTCTGTATTGCTTTATTTCTGGGACATTTAGCCTTTTCTGACCTTTTGAAAAATCCAATCTTGCATATTTTTTTCTCAAGTCCTGGCAACACTGATTCCAATATATTTTTATGTCTGCGTAATACAATAAATACTAATAAAAAACAACGCAATAATGATTTTTTATTCAAAAATTTAATTATTATTAAAGTAAAAATATCAGGATACTTAACATAATAAATATTAATTAATTATTTATTATGAAATAAACCAAAAAAAATGTTATTAAATATAAAATCAAATTAAATCTGTTATAAGAATTATTTGAGATTATTTTTATTACACAAAATATTTATTAACCTAAAAAATCTCACAAATTTAAAAAAAAAAACGCACAAGAGAATCTGTTTAAATTTACTTTAAATTATTTAAAATACCAAATGCCTACCAAAACTAAATCAATTTTTATTTTTTCAAATCTCCTCAATTAAACGAAAATCTTAAAAAATCCCCTATAATTATACCACTTTAATTTAATGGCATTAAAATAAAAATAAAAAAAGAAGAATCCTCTTTTAAACCTACACATTTGCAGATACCTGTTAATTTATGGCCAACAGAATAAAAAGAAACCAAAAAAAGAAAAACAATTTCTTAATGTCTTTAACACATTTTGCATACAAAATTTGCAAACTGAGTAGCAAGAAAATTACACTAATACCTTGAAAGAGAATAAATGAAAGAAAGATATATGAGAATTATTTATAGGACTGAGAATATTTTGCGAATAAAAAGAAAGAATGAAAGAAACAACCAAAATTAAGTGCGGCTGTAAGAACAAATGGAATAATGTGAATTGACCGTAAATGTTTTAAAGGTAAAAACAAACCACGATTACTTTTTTTTTTAATGCAGTAAAAATCTAAAAAGAAAATGAATATAAAAAGTAAAGAGATTAAAAAAAGAAACAATAACAATCTAGAGATAAAATATTTTTTAACAAAAAAATAAGTCAAGAAGTTAGCTCGACTTGGCAAACATTTTAATAGACAAATCCCACTTAAATACAACTGCTCTGGATATTTTCAACAAGATTTTTTTTATTTTAGAATTTTTATTAAATATAAAATTATGTAAAAAAAGGACTGCAATTATTATAATTTAAAAATATATAAAGTATGTCCTGTTCTTTCAACATCTTCGATTGTAAAAATAAAATCTCCCTAAATGTTTAAGAATATTTTTAAAATTTCCCTAGTTTTTTTATTATTTTCTTATTAACATTTTTGATGCCACTAAGAAAAATAAAGATGTGTTTTTTTTATAAAATTAATTTAAATGGAGAAAAAAAGAAGAAGTAAAATGTAAATGTTTTAAAACTTTTAACTATTATAATACCTATGCTGGGTGTTTGGTATAAGGTTAAGCTAATGGCCTTAAAAACTGACAAAAATTAAAAAAAAAAAAAATAAAATAAGAACTAACAACACATTTTAATATTTAATAAATAAATATTTTATGTTAATTATTATGTTTTACACACATTAGTTTCTAAGGGTTTCTTTTCAATTTTAATATAGTGGTAATGGTTTTGTTTGTTTTTTTATATAATTAACCATGGAAGTAACTTTTTAACACATTAAATAGACAAATATCTTGAGACCATTATGGAGTGACGGTGAAAAGTTATTAAAGGGGAAACTAATTTAAATAAAATAAAAAAAGATACATTTACTTATTTTAATGCTGCACTTTGAAAAAAAAAACCCTAGCGAAATTATTTTAAAGTAAATAATGAAAAGGGAAATGTAAAAATGTATGCAACAGACTAAGAAAATATTTTTAGATTACACTGTGTGACGCTTGATCATAGAAATTCGTTTGCTTTTATGTCTAATTGATACTACAGATCATAGAAAAATATAATTATTATTCATCTAATCACAATTTATGACCATGTAGACCTTTTTTGGTAAAACTTCCATTTGAGATTTAATAGTTGTTTCAGCCAATTTTTTGGAATAGTCTGGCGATATCATTTTTAAAATCGTTGACATTTTGGGACACCTCTTTGCTGCTCTTAAATTCTCTCTTCATATCAGTCCAATATCTCTTCACTGATCTTAGCACTGGATAGCTTAGGGAATTGATATCTTTTAGTACAAATACTATGTAATTGTTTTGGTACCACTCCAGAGTGTTCTTAGGTAGTAACATGATGCTAAATCAGATCAGAAATATGTAAAACCATTGCGATCTCTTATGAAAGGAAACTTATTTTTTTGCAAATATTCTTTGTTGTAGTTTCACTCTAACAAATAACTTGTTTCTTTGCCGCAACTGCATAGATGTTGCCAAACCAGGAATATTTTAGAAAATTTCGACTGATTTTCAGTCTTAACTTATCCTTAACATATCCTGGAGAATCGTCAACATAAAAATATTTACCAGAAAGCTGCAAAAAAACTGTCAGTACATACGTTTCGACGTGCATTTTATAACATGAGCTTTTTTATGTATGAAATTTGATTTCAATTTCCGTGCCCTATTCTTGACTTCTAATTTATTGTGGAGGATTCTAATTTTGAACATTTTGAACTTTAGATATTTACAACTATGCATTAGCATTAATTTTTTGCCCCAAATATCCTTAGTACTGAGCTAACTGGAGATGATTTTCTTCCACCTGGGTTTTTAAAATTCTTTTCAATATTCTTTCAATCTTCTTGGCCTTCAAAATATTATGTGGACATTTTTCTGCTTGGACCATGTATCAAATCAATGGTCGAATTCTCCTGATACTATTTAATAATATTGGAAACATTTTCACAGCAATTCTTTGGCTAATGATTTTTTGGGACCAATTTGGACTTTTCGGAAATTATTTAATAAATTATAGCACATACCTTGTTTTCGTCGCTCATTTTGATTAAACTTACAACAAGTCAATATGGTTTTCATTAAAAATAATATTTGAAATATTTTTCAAAGCTCAATAGATCAAAAAAAATAAAAAATTAAATATTGCTTCAGAAAAAGGATATGAGGCAAAACATATGTTAAGATTTTTTCAATCGCTCTCCTTAGTTCACACCACGAAGTAAAACTGCATGTATAAAATATTTACGAATATCAAATTATTAAGACACACAGTGGATCCAACGCCAAAAATGTGTATCTTCTAAACCAAGATAGACTAAGAAGGTAACACCAACTCTAGAACAACTACAACACCAAAAAACCCCCATATATTTTGTTTTTGTATTAGTTAATATTTTTTTTTTTTTTTTTTTTTTTTTTTGGACAAAATACGAAAAACAAAAATTTTACACTTAAAATTATAGAACTGTTTTAATGTCGTTACATTCTGAATTTTTCTAGTTGTAAACTACTGCTGGGATCAAATTTATTGAAAAAAAACTTACGTTTTCTTTTTACTCATTGTTCGCATAGAAGTGTGTTAGAAAAGCCCAAATCAGTTTTCTTTCGCTTAGAAGGCGAAAGAAAACTTTCATTCGACATAGAGAAACAGGCTATAAATTTTTTCTTCCCGGCCAAAAACTTATGCAAGGGTGCAGATTTTATGAAAAAAGTAATTTTTTAAATGACATTTCGAAATTTCACACAAATGCATGTCAGCAAAATGTTTTCACTTATATTTCTTCTGTAATGTATGAAATAAATTTTGATTTCTTATTGTTGAAAAAATCAATGAAAAAGCTTTATAAATCAATTTTTGGAAATATAATTTTTTTAGTCATAATAAGAAATGGGCAGAATCATTTAATAATTCACACTAAACTAGCCGAGCGAAATTAACTTATTTTATATCAAAATCTTGATATAAGTTTAAAAATTTCGAAAGCATTAGATAATAAATGGAAGGCAGTTTCAGAGACTCAAATGTTTTGTAAAAAAAAAAATTATTTGAATTCTAAAGATTATAAAACCTGAATCGTGTACTCCTCTGCTACACGTGTGTGAAATAAATTTGAATAAAAGTTAAATTTTATTTCTTAAAATTCTTGATCCAGGTCCACTGTACACTGTACTCTTGATTATATTGTTATTCGATTTTTCTTTTCTAATTCTTTATCGAAACAATTTTAATTTATTCAAATTAATTTCTAATTAAAATCTAACATTTTACTAATTATTATACCAAATATCTTTAAATTAACCAATATTTTCCTCATATATTTATTTTCTTCAAAAACTCAATTAGATGCAAAACTTGAAACCAAATGTTAAAACATTTTACAAAAACAATTTAAGTAGAAAATTTTGCCAAAACACCTAATTATTAAAAGAAAATTATATTCGTAGACACCTACAGATGCCAAGATATAAAATTACAATCTCATGTAGATATTTGGTAATTTAAATTAAATACATTGTCCGTACGGAAAATAGAAAAAGGTTAAAGGAGAAATATTAGTTTTCTTAATATAAACATTTAAAATCAAACCATATGGAGAAGTTAACAAAGCATTAAACATATTTATATTGAAATGTCTTAACAAATTAAAGTTTATTTCTATAGTGAATAACTATTTCATCTATCATTTTATATTATTATAAACATATTTATGTGTATGTGTGTGTTTATGGTTTTTGATGCTCTGTGTGGAAAACAAACCTTGAAATAAGCAAATTATTTTCATCTGCTTATAAATAGAAAAGTCCTTAAAGAACATTTTCTATCACTTAAGTAACGACAACAATCCTTAATTGTAACTGATACAATTGTCTCTACACTAACACTTTTACATGCAGGGTACTTAGAGTAAAACATACATTCCTGTCAATGTATTAAAATACATTAAATGAACTAAAGAAGAACATAAAATACAGTCCGTAAGTAAAAGTTTTTAACCACTTAAGTCCCAAAGTCAAAATTATTTTTAATGAAACTAAATTATTTTCAAATAAAAATTGTAATATTTACTACTGTCATCTAATAATAAAATATAAATAAATAATAACTAAAATTCCAGATTAAATTTTTTCTAAAATTAAGGCAAATATAATTTTATCACCCACTGTTTTTAGTAAACGTATGTATATTCAACACTTATACATTTTTAAACAGAGGCCAATAGATTGTATAACATCATTTTGTGAACCAAAAATTTTATGTTGAATTGTTTAAGTAGTTGTGGTGTCCTCACTCTCTATTACAAAATATCACAAGTTATAGACACACACACACACACACTCATTCATTCTTCTGTAGTTTATGTATGTAAATAGTTACTTTGTTTTCTATGTGTGGCAGTATGTCTACATCAAAATACACTTCATTGGTGGCATGCATCTATGTGTTGTATGTAGAACAAGACAACAACAGGACATACTTGCAACAACCTAAACAGCATGCAACAACATTTAGTCATTGCATTTAAGGTTTACAACTTCAAATGAGGATTGTACTAATTTTTTTGAGTTAACAAAGGCAATAGAGAATATTTTTTGGATAAAAAAAGGGATAAACATTCTACACCTAGTCAAAACAGTACTCATTGTACACATTCCTATGACCTCTATGCGTGATGTGTTTTAAAGGATTGAAAGGAGTTGATTTGGTGAAGCATTTGAAGAGGTAAGGAGTATGAAATAGATAAATTGAAAAAATCTAATACATACAACCAAATTTAATTAATAAATATTTTATATTTTGTGTGGTAACACAGAGTTACAGAATGGAAAAAGATTTCTGTTTTAGTGTTATTAGGATTTTTGTTATGACGTTAGTTGTTAGTCTCCCTTTGGACTCATGACAACTATTACAGATTTATTTTAAATAACTAAATATTTAAACATCGAATGCTTTAAACAAATTTATTAGTTTTAAAAGTTGCACTATTTTAACTCATTGCAGTCCTTTAACATTAAATGTAAACCTAAAATTTATGCAAAATATCAACAATGTGTTTGTATGTTTAAACTTTATAAATGTTAATGTGTGTATAAAATTTGTCTACATACATATATGTAGATAGATACATATAACATATATGCGTAGGTGTATGTATGTATATATATTTTTTTTGTTTTAGTATTAAATGTTACATTGTGTTAGTTACTATGACCGCATTTCATTTTAATTGGATTGTTTGGCTTAGAGGCCAAATAGTCAGATAGATGTTTGTTAAATGTTTGTGTATGTTGCAAATTACTTAGGCATTCACATACACAACAACAACAACATCTGTATCAACAACAATTTAAATATCTAGTTTAAAATTTTGGATGGAAAATCTAAATGAAATGCAAGTTTAAGTCATTGTTCTTGTAACCGCATCAATATAATTTTATACTCATACACACATACACACACAGTCTCTTTCTCTCTTCTTTGTGCAATTTAACACCAGAAGTAAATTAAGATTTTCAAAACCAAAAATAAACGCAATGAGCGTAGCAATGCAATTGAACGCTTGGATGAAGTTCTTATTTATAGAAAAATTAAAAAAGAAAGAAGATGACTACTGGCATTTTCAAATACAAACTACTAATGCACACAAACATATACATTTATTATTCAAATGTATTAGAAAATTTCTTTTATTTGTTTTAGGACAATTTATGAAAAACTAATAATTCGAATTTTATAGGGATTAAGGAAAAAAACTACAGTTTAACAAATAAACTTATGTTAATGTTAAATTTGTCTTAAAATATTATTTTTTCTAATATATTTTACTTTATTTTACTTTTCAATATTCAATTTAAATGTCACTAAAATGTAACACAGAACCTGCAACAAAATGTTGATTTTATACAAAGTAAAACATTTGTGAAAACTACAAAAAAAAAAAAAAAAAAAAAAAAACTAATGAATACTTTAGTTTTATTTTATTTACTTTTTACTTGTCAATAACAAAAATAAAAATTATTATTAAAAGTTGAAATCAATACGCGACAAAAATTGTAATTCTTTGTAAAACAACAGTGAAAAAGTCAAAAAATAGTTTTTTCTTTTTATTTTCAAAAGTTACTTTATTTTTATTTTTTTATTATTTGTTGTTGTTTAATATTATTTTCAATCAATTATGTCCCTTTTCTTTTGATTGTTGAAAAAGCTGAAATGAAAAGCGAAACTTTTTGCACTTTTATCAGGTACTTTTATATCAATACTTTTTAAAGCTGGTACATAAATACACTGTGGAAAAATTAAGTAGAACTAAATAAATATTGTTTTAGTGGATTTTAAAATAAATTTGTAATTTTCATCAAGAAAACTTTCACTTAAACTTGAATAATTCATTTTTAAATCAATAAAATCGTTGAAGTATAAAGAGAATAATATAAGTTATTTTATTAAATGTCGAGAAAATAATTTAGGATTTGCTCTAGGTTCGTCAACGTAAATGGCAGTGTAGTATTCTGTTGCAAATATCGAAGAAAGTTGCATTTTTTATAAGTATATCCTAAATATTATCCTCTTTTATAATTTTAGATATGAAAGCTACAATTAAAGCAAAGGGAATTTTGGAGCACCCTAAGGAAAAATTTATCCTTATCTTAAAAAAAAAAATTCAAGTTGAAATTACTTTTTAAAAAATTGTTAAAGTTGCTTTTTTTTTTGCAGTAGATTAGTCAAAATAATTTAAATTTTTTATTATAGAAAAATTCATAGAAAATTTTCATTGACCTTTTTTGGTAATACACACAGAGAAAAAATATGGTTCAGGTGACCATAAACTAAGAGCAACATACTATGTTTTTAATATATGATTACAAGTAAAAATAAGTTTTTGTGTACTTAATCATTATTATGATTCCATTTTATCATTTATTAGTAAAGTTTATAATCCTACTTATGACTTTTAGTAAAGTTTATAAACTTTTCTTTAAAATTGATTCCAATTTCAGCATGTTTTTTTAACATTTAATGATCTTATGTTACCATATATATTATCCCATTTTATCATATATATAATCAGTAGTTATCATATATATAATCTCATTTTATAATATATTTAATTCCATGTTATCATAAATTTAATTATATTTCATTAAATATATGAACTAATTTTATTATAAATATAATTCCATGTTTTCATATTTATATTCATTTTTACTACGATATATGGTACATTCATCGTACTGTATGAAAACAAACCTTATTAATTTATATTTATTCTTATACACTGGTGCATATTCCTATAAACGCACTTAATTTTTTTCTGTATTTTTGACATTAGATTAGATTAATGTTGTAGAATAAATAATATTGTAAAATAACTGAATGGTTGTACACATAACTTATCTATTGTAATGGTTGGTTTTCATAACAAAAATATTTATAATTCAGTCAACCATATTAAACCTTTGGATTGTGGGTAATCATTAAATGATTAAACAGAAATATTAAACGTTGCTATCAAGAGACACGGGTCAGCAGTAAAAAAGTAAAATCTACTTGCAATTACGAAATTGATAATATTAATTAATTTTAATTGATTTTTCTCCAACATCAAAATGATAATAATGATTTTATTATACGTACTGGGCTTTTTCTAAATAGACATAAGTGAGAAAAATATTGTTAAACAATGGACTAACACTTATTTATTTCTATATTTATAGCAAATTTTTAATTTTTTTTTTTTTTTTTAAATATATTTCTTTCAGAACTGTCCATTTATTTAAAATATAAATTTAAATCAAATTAATAAAATTGAATTATATTAATAAATAATATACTGCAATAAAATACAATACCAATTTAATTATAAATTGTTTTAAAAAATTATCTTGAAATATTTTTTTTATGTTGTTGTCAGTTATTGAAATCAAATGAAAAACTGCTATAAAAACATTGGATAGTTGTGGTGATCATTAGCTTTAAACCATGTTTCCTTTTTCTTATTTTTGAATTGTGATTTAATTTAAAAGGAAATATAATTATATGTTTATTTATTACAAATACATGAAGCATTACATGTGAATATTGGTTATGAGTTTATAAACCACAAACAAGTAATAATAATTATCGCTTAAGTTAATTAAAAGTTACTTTGGAGAATAATAAAAAACCGACTATTACATACAAGTTTAAGTATTTAAAAAATGTTTTTTTTATCACTTTCAATAAATTAAAATTTGTAAAACCGTATTTTAAGATAAATTTCCAAATTTTAAATTTGTGTCTTTTTTTGTACAAAAACAAAGTATAAGACTGCTATAAATTATTTAAATGATTTTTGCTCTTTATTTTACTTATTTTATATTTCTGCTTTTAATGTTTTCAAATATAAAAAAAGAAAATAAATCCTTATATTATTTATAGCTTTAATTTTATTTCTGTTTTTTTTTTTTCTCAATATAAAAACTTCATTCATCAAAAAAACACAAACACAAACATGCTCCATCAGTCAGTGTTTAGTTGTAAAATCAAAGCAACAGTTACATTTTAAGTACAAATGAAATAAAAATAATGAAAGAAATTGCCTCATTTTTAGCTTCTGGCAAAAATAAGTTTATTTGCTAAATCCCTTCAAGTTAAATTACTCGTAATTTGGCAAATAAAGCAAAAATACGAAAAGTTAAAAAAAAAATAACAAGATGAACAAGTGAGAATGTTATATTCGGCTCGGCCGAATCTATTATACCCACCATCA